>JACJUY010002307.1:75289-110936 GCA_014220935.1 Platorchestia sp. MABIK | reverse complement strand
AACAGGATCCACTAATCCTTCATGCCACAAACTACCAATGTACGACATCACTGGTGTACCAAGACCTAAAAACCAACCCTCAAGCAAGGAAGGGCACTGCAACCCAATGTACATGACAAACTCATTTTAATCAGTGTCTGAAACTCCATGCATGTAGTAGAAATATTTTGATTACATCCACAATAATTAAATTACAATCCTGTCCAGCCAGACAACTTGAACCATAGTCATCTTTAGCACATCTGGCACACAATAAATTCTCTCCTTCCTGCTATAACACCACATTCAAGAAGGTCTCCCTCTCTTGCTTATACTTTATACAATCCAAAAACAGCGTTCAATTGTGTTTTCAACTCCCCCTAGAAAAATTTCAACTAATAAAAGCAGTTTTTAGAGCACATTACCGCAACAAAAGCTCCATCACTTTTCAATGTAGACACTTGTTTCTGGTTTCCTTTAAACACAAAAATAAACAATGTAAAACAAATGGAAACAGAGTTGTCAATATTGAATTGTCAGAAGGTACATTATCAAAATACAAATTTGTGAATGAACACAAATTTCTAGTAATACTCAAGTTTAGAGTAGAACATTAAATTAGGCTCCCAATTTTTGTAAACAGATAATTTCTGCATCAAATGAGAGTAGAATCAAGTTTCTACAAAGAGGGCAAAGCCTTTGTTGATCTTATTGTCAGTAACTAACCGTAGGAGAAAAGGGTTATTGGAAAATTCAAGAAATCATCTTGCAATGCTTGTAAATTATTCATACACAATGTATGGCTCAGGGTGTTGTCCCCTCATGAAAACCCACCCCATTATAAAAACCAGGGCTACGAGATGTCAGAAATTAGTTATTTTTACCCCTTTAGATGCAAATTAATCATTTCTAATAATTAAATTAAATCACAATGTTACCCAGCTCCTAACCTTTTTTATCTTGTGAACCATTGCACAGATCCCCATGAATTTTTCCCATCTGACACTTGCAAACAAAAATAAATTAAATTATGCAATAAATGAAAATTGATTAACATGTCTTTATTGTTATACATGCTCTCTTATGGCTATAACGTGCAAGTTTATGCATGATTTAAGACAAAACATTTGCTGTTTCTCGTGTGACAATAACAGCGCATATAGAATTTCCTTCAAAGATGACGTACATTGTTCAGCACATTAGAATCTAACAAATTTTGAATATAAAAGAATTAAATACTACCCATCATTGCCTACACAACATTTTTTAAAGTGACATTTCTTAATTATGTAAAGTGGTGTACAATAAGTTAGTGTGATCTTCAACTTTAGCATGATCTGATTTTAAAATGCACTTCACTATTTCAATATAAAAATTTACCATTCTCAACTAGAACATTTTTTATCTCAATAATCTTTATTCATTTTAATTGGAATTCTCTTTATTCAATTTTAGTCAAATTTCTATTTGAGGGTAGAGTTCATAATAATGAAAATTCCATTTACCCTGAACAAAATTTCTCAGAAAGGCCTCTCGATTATGTTTTTTCATTTTGAAATATTTAAGACAAATCCTATGTAAACTTTGGATGGTCATCTCTGGTGGACAACTCTGCATGACCGCCGATTGTGAACAACTCGTTTGATTACTTTTTATTGCATAAAAGGCCACATCTGAAAGTGACCAGATTTAGGATGGGAAACTGGCCTACTCAAAACCTAATCATTCATTTTACTGCTAAACAAAGTCAGAGTAGGGATACTATTAATTCTCTTTAAGGCTACATAAATGCAAAATCCTGCATGATGTTTTTTTCAATTACAATACAAGCAATGAGCAGTAGAATAATAACTGAAATTTAAAACAGAACAATTTTTTGAAATGGATCATGCAGGGTTATTCAGTGAAATTATGATAGCGTAATGACAACTCTACATGCCAAGCACAAGTTATTTTTGAAAATCTTATAACTAGTCATTTTATTTTTACTGAACTAAATTTTTTATACATTGAAATTTGAAAATTATTTACATGCCAGCATATTGAAAGAACTTAGGTGAAAGACAATGGATGTACATTCAAAGTGTGTTACAGTCACTTATTAAAAAAAAACTACTAATGAGGAATTTTGATTGTGTTCATTTAATATGAACAAAGCAGTTACTGCAAATGCAAAATAAATAAGAATTTGACAAATTTGACACATTTCAATTAGCATTTATTTATTTAAAAAATAATAACTTCTAGAATTGCATTTGAAATTAATTTTGCATAAAAATTTGATATCCTAATTTTATTGTAAATTAAATTTTTGGGTTATCTAATGTTTTCTTTATTTTAGTTTCAGCTACAAATATCATATTTCGCTAGACCTATATTATTTAGAATACAAGTTGCAGCTCTTAAACCCTTTATTTACTCATGCTATTATAGGTCAATTAAGCAAAATATTCTTCTTTCCAAACAATGGGTAATATGAGACGGATTTATAATTAGTGAAGCTTTGATTCAGTAGGTTAATTGGGATATACGATGCAACTATAAGTTTTATGTCACATACCTTGGTCCTGCAGAGCTCTTTGCAGAACTGCTAAGATTTCAAAATGTTTCTGGCATTTCTGACGGAGACAACATGGATTAAAAGTCTGAACGACAGAATGGTCCGCACAAACACTTCGGTATTTTGGATATACTATCTATCTTCAACGTTGCATTTCAACATGGTTTAATTCAATCAAGCATCGAACACTTTTTAAGCGTATGCAAGAAGCCTTCTGCAGCTTCGTCGCAACAGTCACAGCCGCCCTAACCACATGTAAACAAAGTCAAGTGACCATTTCTTGGCTCAATCATTGACCAATTGGCAACTACGTCATCGCGGCCAGAGCTGGAACTTAGTGATAAGTTGTGGATCTTCTAGTATATGGTCTGTGGTATGGCCAAGTGGTAACCCAATACCTAACCCGTACAACTGTTGATAAAATTTACTGGTAAAAAAAAAGAGTTCACAATTGAGTGCTGAAGGAGAGTCTTGAATAATGCCCTCCTGGGCCCAAAACAGTATCTACGCTTTCGAACAGAAAGTATGAGATGATTTCAATTATTTCATTTAAAGGAACGTTTCTAAAAAGGTTGTTAAGGGTGACATAACAGCGATTTTCAAAAGTTGATCTGATTGGTCTGAAATTTGGCCAGTATATTGGTATTTTTTGAAAAAAAAACGAATTTCACACGAGCAAATTTTTCGATTTAGGCCTTAGTTTTGCAAAAAAATTAGTAAGTATTAGTTTTTCAGTTCATTTTTAAGCATATTTCAGATGAATACAAGTGAACGAGTTTTTTGAAATCCTCGTAACATTTCAAACAAACCAAAGGATTCGAGTTTTCTCTGATCCTTTTTGTTTTCTTCTGATTTGGGATTTTCGATCAATAAATAACACTTAGCAAATTTTTGGTTTTGAACTGTGATAAAAAATGTACAAATTGGGAAATCGAAGTCATTCAGTTTGTTAGAAATGATCCAAGGATTCCAAAACTGTCATTGTTTTAACCCTAACATGGAAACTCAATGACTTCTATTCTTTTGAATGTTAAAAATGAGTGTTTTTCGTAGGAGGCGAAAAAAGTTTTTATTGGGGAAGTGTAATATAATATGCAATTTATATACTTGAATGCTGTTTTCATATTTATTTAACAATCGGCATGCCTAATTTCATATTTACACGGTGAATTGTGAATTACACGTCGAAAGTAGAAAAATTAGAAATTAAAAAATCACTGTTCAAATCTTGTAGAATTGAAAATTTTTTATTTGTGGACTGATTCTTCTGAAGTGAATCATTATATGCAATTTTTAAAAAGAAGCACATTTTGTTGAATTCATTTTTAACGTCAAACTTTGCCATATAAAAAGTACCTTCATTAGGCATTGCAGTGACTAGATTAACAAAAGATTTTGAATTTTCAATTGTAAATCATTGCGCGTTCGTGAGAGGATTCAGAATAAGGACTAGAAATTAGAGCTAGGTGTGCGACAAGCGGCACAGATTGGCCGGAAAGCAAAATTGTTTTTAAAATCGGGTTTATGAATTTTAGGTATTCCATACAATGCTCCAGGGCCAGATCCAGTCACGAAGAGTCGTTTGCATTGATTGTCGTAATAAGATTTAAATTCTTAAGTTTGCGCAGAAAATTGTCTATTTTATCTTTTATTCGTATGGTGTAGTTTAGGATCGGTTCAGATGCCTCTTTAAATTTGAATCGATCAGAGATGATCTCTTGCATGCTTTTAATGTAATCAACTTTATCTTTGATCACTACGCCTTTTCTTTTATCTGGACGACACACAATGGTCTCTTTCTTAGAGGCAAAGATTTTTAGTAAAGAAAAGTCTGATTTAGAAAACATAGCAGATACAATTTTATAAGGTTTATAATTATAATAGTATTTATAGACAAGAGTCCTCAATCGACTTTTGATTACTGCGAATTATTTGAATGAAAAGTCTTTAGGCTGAGGGCAAGTTTCTCTAAACATAGAAAGTATTTGTTGAAATCTATGCGGCAGGCGGGAAAGTTGAAATCCAGGACTAACGCTACCAAAAGCTTCAAACGAGGAGACATAGTAACAGAACTAAAATTGAAAACTACATCGTCGGGGTTATTAGGTTGGATTGCGCTACCAAAAACCAAGATTCTTAAATTTACTTTCGTGGATAAACTTGGCAGTTGTGTACTAGTCATTCTTGGAACGCTGGATCTAATGCTCCATCAAGAGCACAGTAATTGGTGGAAACTGGTCACGGAAGGTCTCCCGCAGAGCAGCAACTACAGACGACAGTTTGGCGAGTCTTTTTCTTGGATGACATCTCAGTAATCAGTGGTTTGGACTGACAAGCTTTGTAAAAGCTTCAGGACTGTATTGATTTCATGAAGAGTTGAATCGTAAAAATTTTGTAATGTTGTAAACCTTACAAGCCATTAAAAACTCAATATCACACTGTGCTTGCTTACCATTCTCATACAGAAAACGTTTCTTGTATACGGAAAAACACGACAAAAATAAATCCGAGCCCCTCAGTGCAACTGAGGAAGGACGCTTTTCCTCTACTTCTGAGCAGGGCCGTCAGCGCACCTTTGTAGGCAGAGGGAGCGTCTCTTTTCCAGAGGGGCCATATGGCTACCCATGCATTACTTAATTCCACACGAATATGTGACCCCAATCTCGGGCTAAACATGTTCTCATTGTCGAAAATCGTCCAACTTTATAGCGATCTACTCTCGTCATGTGATAAATGTACCGAATTTGCAGTGAAAGACTCATGATCAAAATTTATCCACTGTACAGAATTAAACGGTGTGATAAAAGCTTTAATAATGACCATGTTAACTAACTTCAAGGAAACCTGCCTGAATTCTTTTTATGTGGAGAAAGGAGTATTATGTACATTATGCAACAATGCATACAGCTTTAACGTAAACTATGAGCGGGCTTTTACAATTTGCCAATAAAATGTGTTTGCAAATAGTTAGGGTCAAGATTAATGAACTTACCCTCAATTCACCTACTGCTTTCAGCAACCAAGTCAGCATTAATTTTAGTTTTCACATTGAACTTGAGCTTGGCGAGAAACGGTATGAGTCGGAGGCACTACGCTAGTAGCCGCCTCACTGCCCAGGCCAGCCGCTCGCCGCTCCTTCCATGGGTCTCAGAGCTGAACGCAAAGAATGGTAATTAATTTACAGGCACCTAATCCTTATTTTACAGTAAAGAGAATTAAAATTATTTAGTTTAACTTGTTTGACGAGCCATTATCAAACATGCAACCCATCAATAATTTGCTTAAAGAATGGCAAATAGCGCTTCAAGACCCAGAGAAATCTCCATAATTTAAAAGACAGAGGTTCGGAAGCTTTAGGGTTTGGGAAGTGAGGGGCGCTTCCTCACCTTAAGGCAGAACACCTGGAAGAGTAGATCCCCTGATAGCTAATTTACGTCTGCCTGTCCCCAGTCCGGTGAGTGGATCTGCATTGAGCCCAGTGCCTCTAGCATGTAAGTAAGGAACAGCGTTGAAGCCGAGTCCCTCCAGGAGGTAAGTAAGGAGCAGCGTTGAAGCTGAAGTCATTGCCTAGGGTGCTCACAGTAATTTACGCTGTCTGGTAGTGAATGAAATAATTTTTACTCGATTTCACTCTCTCTGTGCGTGGCGAGTAAGAGCCAGAGCAGAGCTCTATTTTATGACATTGTCATAAAGGCATAAACGCCTGTTAAATAATTTAGTCATGGATTTTTGAATTTACGAAGATATTATAGAAAACTAACCACATGCTCGCCAATCCGCAGCCTGAGAAACGAGCTGTATCCCAGCGATCATAATATATTTAAGAAGGAAACCACATATCGTCGTTGTTCGTCGAGCTCGCTTTATTCATCATGACCGGTGAAAGCCAGAACACCCGCAAAATATACTCCCCTCCCTTTCGCCTAAACCCTCCCCCCTTTCGACAAACCCCCCACGTCCTCTGTGTAGTCATGACGCTGTTCAGGCTGAGAATATGAGCAGATCATTGAGGGATTACTTCGCGTCGAGCGGTGCTAGGAAGCGGTCAAGGAGCAAGACTGATAGGTCATTTTCATAACTTCTGAGCGAGATTGGGGACTCCGAAATTATTCGACCCCACGGTGACGGAGGGGCGGAAGCTAAAGTCAGGGTTTGAACTTGTTGGATTGAGTCGGTCCGGTGCCGTATATATTCTATACCGTAGTACCCTCTCAAGTCTCGATATTTTAGTCATGTTCTGTTTAGGGTTCGTCTTCTGCATATTTTCTCGCTCTCAAACGCTTTGTGGGGACCGTTCGAGCAAGAAAGTCCGTCATTTTTGAGCAGATTTTCTCTGAAATTTTTAGCAGTGGTGTAAAATGATGCAAAGATCTTTTTTGGACTCGCGTATATTTGTCAAAATTTAATTAAAAAAATGATTCTTTCAAACTGAAAAAAGGGTAATATAGAAATTGTGTCTACATCTACAATTTTTATATTTCAGAACCGGCAATACGTTTTCTATGAAGCTAAATGTATTTTCTAAAATTTCTCACAATTGATTTTTTGATATTTTGATTTGTTGAACTGTAGGATTTTGTTTCTGGAAAATTTTACTTTTTTTCCCTAATCTAACCTAATAATGCCCGTTGTGTGTTTATTTATATATTTATTTATATATCTGTTTGCTGTCCGCTTCTTAAGAAACATAGTTTGTCTGAGCTTGAGGTATCATGGAGACCGAATTCATCAGTGTATTGAAAGATGGCCTTACATGCATTAATATGTTTGACATTTTATCAGGATAGATTCGGTTAGGACGTGATAGGTTAGGTTAGGTAAGTAATGTTGACGGAATTTTTTCACAGGTCCACCTAGCTTAACGATGACATTGTCAGTGGAATTTCGACGGGTCCTTCTACTACCTAATAATACCCTTGGTTTATTTGTTTGGAGTCCGCTCCTTCCATTTCTCTGTCACGCTCATAAGGATAGTTATAATGACCGAATCTGTGATACGATTTCACCAGTGCACAGGTACAAGAATATTTTTTACCATGGGTACTGTTAGGATGGATATATTTGTTTGTCATCCACATCTGAAAATTTCTGCAAGAAAGTTATGGAATCCCGTTATTTTTGGCGGGCCGTGCACACTAGTATCTCATATAATTATTGAACTATGCCATTTTACAAAAAAAATTTGCGACAGCTTGTAGCTCTTTTCAAGTGCTTTCGAATGATATATGTGTCATTCCTTTACCTTTAATACCATGGGAGAAGATACTATTCAAATGTCAACAACTTCAAATTTCAGGAGAGCCTGACAAACTCGACACCTGGTCTTGTAATGACATAAGTGACTGGCTTTTGGTAAGCTGTAGGAGACGAACGAACGCATCTACAAGGAATAGAAGCATATCGTTAGATTCGTATCAAAACACTATCTACCCAATTGAAAATCAAGGACGTGTCGCCGGTGAATTAAGGACGAGACAGTCGATCATTTATGAATTAAAGGCGAATCGGCCGGCTCGGCCTTATAACTCCCTCTCCGCGCTTAAAACTACGTACGGTCGCGACTTGGACGTGATATTTTAAGGCGGCCAGTCATGAATTAAGGGCGCAAAATTTGCAGTTGGTTAATGGCCGTAATATTTGAGGACGGCCATCAGTTGTTTGAAGGAACGCAAATGTCGTTGAATTATCGTCGTTTAAAGGACGGACTTCGCCATGTAACGTGTGTTTTGAAATTGTAGCGTACGCTGTATCAAATTTGAAACTATTCGTCGAATATTCTATTTAATATTCATCTTTCTCCAAAAATGCTCACAAGAAAGTAAAAGAACAGTTTACTGTGAAGTACTGTAAAACCATTTGGTGCGTTTACTTGATTTCATTTATGTACTCGTACTGTACCATTGTTATGGGTATGTTTTTATTTCATTATTCAATACCAGACAAGTCAAACATATTACTACGGTCCCTACAATCTCTCTCTTAGAAGAAAAGTGATACCTACTGAGAGGTCATGAATATTAATTATCATCAACGCAATATTCTAAATTGAGAAGTGCCATTCTAGAATGAAACCAATTTGATCGCTTGAAATTTCTAAATTCATTCTGACGAATTTATTTACAATTAAGAAATTCCTTAAATGAAAAGCAACGAAAAAGAAAATTGATAAAGAGCAAATCATAGTGATTCAAATTATACCTAAGACCATTCATTCAAGAAGAACATGATTTCAAACAGTGCTAAGCGAAAACGTATTTTAAAATGATAGTTTCTAATAGCAACTTTTCTTATGATAGCCGCTGTTGTTTCCCAGACAAATATCGCATAAGTAGGGTTTGCATCCAGGGATTCCGAATCATTTGGGGCCGAAATTTTCCGGTCCGGGAATTCGTTTTTTCATGGGAATTAATATCATTGCAATTTATATTATTGCAATTTACATCACTACACAATATAGTCTACACTATATCAACACTATTGTATCAGAATAGAAATTTCTGCTAAACATCACTCAATAACTCAAACCCGTAATCATTGCATCAGCATTTGCGTCTCACGTGAACGTGGTGTGTGTGTATGGTTCTTCCTTTGTTAAGGTTACGAGTCCGCACGTGTTGTCAGTGACTTCAATTATTTTGTAGATGAAGAATACGCTGTTAATAATATTAATGTACACATTTTAGTGCACTAATATTTTATTAATATTTTAATGGTGCCAATTACTATTTTACCTTTTATGCTTTCGTTTTACAGGTAGTAAAGAATGTACTACAATAGATACGATGGCAATGGCAGATGTTGTGAAAACTAAAGCCTTTGTGTGGCGATGCAGATCATCTGATCTGTATCGCCACGATTGTATCTCAGGCTTAGTTATCGCAGCATAAATGTTCATAAATCATAAGTTGCTTTCTTAACCTTCGAGGCTGTTATATATTAAACATTGCAAATTTGTCATGTAATTTAAAATGTAAGTAGTCATTACAGATCGTAAATTTTTAAAAATGACTATAGTACATATGTAAAAATGTAAAGATATTCCAGGATTGCTGGGTTTTCATTTCGTCCCAGGATTGCAAACCCTACCATGAAGGTATCTGACTATTTGTAACACATCAGCTGAAATAGTTTATTGAATCACGCTGGAGGTAAATATGCTAATGAACTTGATTTCACGATCAATTATATTGTTTGGTCTTTCCAAATTTTCATGAAAGGTTGTTAGTTTTTTTAAATATTTGAATTTTAAGAATAAGTATATTTTAGCAATGTGACCAAATTTTAAACTTGAACCATACAAAAAAGAATTTAGTCGTTGAGTGCGTTTCAAACATACGTCACTCACCACAGCACTTAAAACGAAAGCTAAAGATCGATTGTTGTTTTTACTCAATGTAAAAGAAAGACTTCATAATCAACGAAATGTTTTGAAAATACCGAGGATGTATGAAATGAAAAACATGTGTGTGGAAAATAAATTTGCTCGTAATTTTTCAAGGTTTCGGTGAAAACGAGGTCGATGCACGAATGATCGAAGAAAAATCGAGGATCAATCTAAAAATTACCCTAACCTTGCCAGGTTGAATTAGAATTTAATAACAAAGAAGTATAATCTAATGCACCCATACATCCATGCATGCGCACGTGAAATATTATTGATTTTGTATATATTTTTGTCTTATGTATCATGTACTCTTTCAAAAATTTGTTTCGAGCATTCAAACGTTACTACTCGTCAGTCAATTTCTCCTAAAAATTTGCCATATGAGCTAGTCAGTCGACCAGTGAGTCCTTGACACCGGGTGTGCCGCGCTGGCTGAGTGGCAGTTAATGGCTTAGTAATGTTGCGTGATGTAATGTGACTGTGTTCTTCACAAGGATTGCGTAAAATAAATTGTGTCGAAATATTGCATGGTAAACATTCCGAGATGTTTGAACATTCTTTTTGCATAATTAGAATTTGTGCGGGATCAAAATTCTGCAACAATTTAGTGTCGACCGACCGTTAGAATATCATTATAATTTTCTCGTCGGTTGACGAGCTTGAGTTCAATTTTTTAACCTCAATTGAGTGTAGGGCTGCTCATCTAACAGTTTTGAAAGTAGAGCAGTGGTATTTATATCAAAGCACTCAGGATAAATTGATGAGTAAGTTAACTGAGAACAATTTACAGGACAGTTTACAATCACTTGATTCATTTTCAATTTCTGTTCATGAACATTGGAGGCTAGAAAAAGATAGAATTATTTTCGGAACTCGATTTAAATAGTTCTACTGAAGAGTTTGGTCAATAACAATATAATCAGCAATATTTTTCGCTATGTTTACTGGGAATTTGGTAAGTACTCTTTCCTCATGATTTGTTACATCTTCTTGAATGAGCTTAATGATTTTTCTGGGTTAATTATTTTTAGCTTATTAACAATTGAATTAGCCCCATAGTTTTTTAATATCGTTTTTGAGTTGGCTAAATTGGATCATGAAATTATTTATCTGTGTAGTTTTTACCTGATTTGTTAAAAAGATTCTAAACCATGTACACACTGCTTGTGATGATTTCCTACCATGAGAATTGTTTTTTAACAATTTCTCCACTTTTCTAAAATCACATTTTAGTTCATCGGAAATCTTAAAAAGGACAACTCTAGAGTAAAAATATGAGCATGCTGAGTAAAAAACGACGTTTTAAGATTTCCGATGAACTTAAAGGTGATTTTAGAAAAGTGGAGAAATTGTTAAAAACTAATTTGAAATCAAATGCCGATATTAAATTCTTACCATGCGAATGTATGAAATGGGAGGCGCTGTCTTATTTTTAAAACATCTGAAGGAATACGGGATATTGGCTCGTTTTTTGCATAATTGTAAGAGTGGTTAACAGAAGAAAAGAGTCATTTTTACTGGTATCGGCAAAATCCGGCCGATACTTTACCGATACTTTCCAATAATACGTACAATCATAAAAATAAAGGTCATAAATCATGAAAATAAGAGTATAATCAAATAAAGAGCCTTTTCATATCTAATAAATTAGTTAGCTGTTGAATTACAGCGTTTAATCAGGCCCGCTAACTGAATTTACTAATTTGAATTCACGATGAATCACGTACGGTCAGTAAGTGAAAACTATGTAGCATGAATAGTTAAACACAGTAGAGACATAAAATTATTATACTTTTACAACTGAAACCTAGATAGTTTGGCCCAATTTCCATTCCTTAAAATATATGATAGGCTAACAAAAATCTAACCAATTGAATTAAGGCCGCCGCCCCACGGAGACCAAATGGTAACGTTTTGTCATAATCTTCTACAGTCAGCGGCACTACCCGGGTCTGTCTAGCGCCACGAAACCGTCAGATTTCAGCCTTAGTTTGGTCAAACTAAGGCTGAAATCTGATTGTTTCGTGGCCCAGGGCAGACCGAGTAGTGCCGCTGACTGTAGATGATTATGATGAAACGTTACCATTTGGTCTCTGTGTGATGGTGGCCTAAGGCAGCCCGCCCACTGAAGCGATGCGATGCGATACAATTGGAGCGACGCCTTACGAAATCGCACGGTTCATTTGTAGCACCGTAGGAATAGCACTGTGTTGGCTAGCTCACCGCCCACTGAGGCGATGCGACTCCTGCCTTCATTCCTCTTCACTTGCCTGTCGCACCAAAATGCTGCATGTTGCATTTTTCGTGCGACGAGGTGATGGTCACTAGCTTCTGTGCAGGTTGTCATAACGTCATTTTGGTTTCATATGGATGAATATAACAATAATTAGGCTAATTATTTAGGAGAATGCAAGAAATATTTCTCTTAAAAGTGATGCATGCTTGGGCGACAGAGTTAAGGCGCGGCTTCACTATGCGTTTCTTCGTGCAACTCACGCATAACTCGCTCAAATTTGAAGCTGGCATGTCGGTTGCACGAGTGCTGCATGAACTTCCACGGTGTGCAGTTGTTGACGCTTCTTCTTGTGCAGCAAGCATCTGTAGCGCGTAGTTAAGAGTGAACTACACATCATTTCAAGGTCATCGCTCGACAGCTCTGCCAGTTTGCAGTTGCACTTCATCATGGAATGTTCTATTGTACTTCTGTTTATTGCTTGCGCTTTCTATATTGAGTGATCGGCCCCGCGAGCTGGTGTTTAAGCTCAGAGACCAATTTAAAGCAAAGGAATGCATCTGAAACGTCAAAAATTCAACGTGTAAATATGTAAATTTATAAGAATTAGCTGACAAAACTATATTAACAGAGACCCTGAGACGGCATTAACAGTTGATTTAATAAAAAGAAAATTCGTACATAGAGGACACAGTATTTTTAAGCCGAATAAAATGTTAAGCATTTGAAATAAATCTAAGCAGGTACAGAGGATGTACAGCGACCGACCCTGTCTTGCTATGATATGTTGGAATTTCTTAATGATGAAACAGAGAGCCGGCAGTCAACATCAAATTTGCATAGTCAAGTAGTCGCTCAGGAAAGCTATGTTTATTTTTTATTTATAAACAGAAAGTAAAGGAGCTAAATAATTCCTCCCATGGCATTTACACTTGAGTAAATAAAAATAGAATCAAAAATGAGTTCCGTGTTTAATTTTTTTAAACATACAGCATTATTCTCGAGTGAATCAACCCTGATTCTTGTTAATTAGATAGCCTAAACGGAAATTAGTATGCGTCAGTATGAAACATAGTTGGGTAGTTATGTCTTTGATTGACTGTAAATTACTTAGACATGAAGGAAATAAAAAGGTATCGTGAGTCATTCATGTCGATCCTGTTTTTTTCTTCATAGAGTTTCTTTTTCTTCCCTATCGCACATGCGAAAGCTACTGACCAGAGTGCACGTTCATCTGCATTCATTCTCTCCGGGCCGCGGCGTGCAACTGACCCCCGCTGCCCCGCATGGTGTATCCGCTCGTGCATCGAGTCACGCTCAGAGGTTAAAAAATGCTTTAGAGTTGCGCAGTAAAAAAATGCATAGTGTAGCCTGGCCTTTAGGTAGACAATGTATAAAGTTGCTTATCTAATATATTAGTGATAATTGGTATGAAACATGTACCATAAGGCAAAAAAAAACATTCCTAAGAGTTTCAATACCCACAAATAACTAAAATAGACATTAAATAGTCATACTAAATGCCCATTGAAATGAGTAAAATTTTTCTATGCAATGCTGCGGGACATGAGACACAAAAATATGGCGCTGCTTGGCATCCATACCGCTTGCAACCAACGACTTCGAGGCTTGAGCTAGTCTGACAGCTGGATATCACGTACGTGCTTAACTTTTCTGTGATGGCCTCCAAACCGGAAATGGACACAAGTGAAAAATTGATTTGCCTTGTTCAGGAACGATCGGCGCTGGATGATTCAAGTGATGTGCTGTACAATGGCAGAAACTTCCAGGATATGTTATGCAAATGGGCATTACAGAGCAGAGCATTACGGTCACTAGAATTTGTATCCATAAAATTTTCCGCAGCGCAGCTCATCAGCAGTTGAGCGCTGCAAAGCAGGGCTCAAGTTGTTGCCCGATGCAAAATGTTTATTGGGTTCTCATGCGATACGAGTTGCTTCAGTGGGCGGTACTGATGCAACACGTCGCATGCAACTTGATGAGCTCGGTTTTCGTGCGACGTCTCATCTATCGCATCCCCTCAGTGGGCGGGTTGCCTAAGTTGAAGGTGCATTTTAAAGTTTTTGCAAATTTGGTATAGAAATAGCTGAAAATTCTATTTTAATTTAGCTTGTAAATCGTCAAATATTACGAAGCTAATAATTTTATTAAAATTTAGCAAGTAAATCGCCGTACATTACGAATCTTGCATTTTTCTTCTATTTTAAGATGTTTGGAAAATTCACGATCCATCTCATAGTTGGTTCCGTTTTTGCGGGTGTATTCGGTTTCGGGGCCTATCGAATTTGAATGTTTTCTTTTCTCTAAAGTGTATTTCGGTGTGAAAAACATGAAAATGAAAACCATTTTGTGGAGAAATTATTCAACTAACTGTTTTTTTTAAATAGATTTGATTGATTGTTTTGGTCCACTATTGGAATCAGCTGTTATTATAGCTAGTCTACATTACGTTGCAATACGAATAGAAGCACTTATCTATAGAATGGATTTCATTTGGTTATTTTTTGTCAACAATATGGTTAACGTAGCATGAACAGTTTCATTATTCACAATCGAAAACTTTATTGTCAATATTGTTATATTATTAGATATTTTAGTAAATAATTTTATTATTACACCCATGTAGGGCTAATGATGTTTTTAATTTAATATGATTGTAAAAGTATCGGTATCGGCCAAAAATTGGTATCGGTACATCATTAAATATTGTCATGCATGTTTCAGATAGCGAACTGTTAAATTATATCACCATTATGAATAACAAACCCTATAGTGAATTATCATCGAGACAGCAGAAAAGACGCAGGGATCTTGTATTGGCTTCTGCAGCGCTTAGCATACAGACAAGGGAGACTAAAAAAAGTCGCGTATTTTTGGGTGATAATTTAAATGAAGAAAACTTCGGTAGTGTTTGCACTGCCCCCATTTATACAACGACGGCAACAACAACGACGTCAAAAACAACATCAACAACAACAACTACAACAACAACTACAACAACAACAACGACGACGACGACAACAACAAGTTTCGAGGAAAAAAGCAAAGATACCGATGACGAAGACCTTGTAGAAGAATTTGGTCGAAGTGAATTTGGTTTTTTATCTACAGAGAGTAAAATTGAAGCTGCCATCCGAAACTGGAGCATTTATTGTCCCAATGTTCCCAACATTTCCATCACAAATCTTATGCATCACGTCAATAACTTTTTCCCAGGAGTGCGTCTCACTGCTAAAACACTAAATGATGAGAAGAAAAGTGATGTCACCATCCAAAATATGCATTGCGGCCGTTATGCGCATTTCCACGACTGGCAAGAAAGTGTGAGGAGACATTTGAAATTAAATAAATATGAAAAAAATATTGTTCTGGTTAACATCAATGTTGATGGTATTCCCCTTTTCGATGATTCGCGAAAATACCATGCATATCCGATATTGCTCCAGTTGTGCGTTGATCCTGAAAAAATTATCTGCGTCGGAGTATACCTTTCTGAGAATGGCGAGTCAAACCAAATGCCTCATGTCGACGAGTTCCTTGGAAGATTTGTACAAGAAATGTGTCAAGTGATGCGTGACGGATGCATCCTCACGCAAAGAAAAGTTAAAGTGCAAATAAATGCATTTGTGTGTGTGATGCTCCTGTACGATCCGATCTAAAACGAATTGTAAATTACAACTCCTATAATTCATGCGAACGATGCCACCAGAGAGGAATATATGCAGGAGGCCATGTCATCCTCAATGATACGACTGCAAAAGCAAGAACAGATGAAAAATTCCTGTCGAAAACAGATTTGAATCATCATAAATCTGAACCTCTTCCGGTTATAAATGATCTGGTTGTAGGTTTGGCAAGTTCTTTTGCCCTAGACTACATGCACCTTGTGTGCGTAGGAATAATGAAACGAATCCTGAACCGTCTGAAAAATTCGAAGAAGTCTGAAGTCAAACGCCACCTTAATGTTAATGACCAAAAGTTTCTTAATGATAGAATTAAAATGTTTTCTGAGCATGTGCCTTCAGACTTCAATCGTAAATTATTTGGAGGTTTATCTTCATTGTCATTTTGGAAAGCCACCGAGTTCAGATTGTTCCTTTTATACGCAGGTATAATCGCGCTTGTAGACATTGTTCCTGAAGCATTCTACTGAAATTTCCTCAATTTGAGTCTAGCAATTAGGATATTGTTGAATGAAAATCAAATGTGCAATATTGAGAGCGCTAGGACAATGCTGAAAAATTTTATTCATTCAGCTTCTAAGTTGTACGGAATAAGTTTTCTGTCGTATAATGTGCATTCCGTTGTTCATTTAGTCGATGATTATATAAAATGGGGTCCATTAGATAAAGTTTCGAGTTTTGCATTTGAAAATTATTTAGGATTTTGAATAAAGGGTCGAATTTCAGGACGAAACGATGCCACTGGAGCAGATATGTAGGCACGTATCTGCTGAAAACAGCAGACCTCCTCAAAATCAACTACGTGAGGATGTATATTTACAAAATAAAATTATATTTAATGACGGGACACAACTGAAATCGGGTAAATTCAGTACTAGAGACAGTTGTGTCATGTTAAAAACTGGTAAAATTGGGGTTATTCGAGCAATCGATGGGAAAAAACTTACCATTGATCTCATGTACTCGATTCCATTTTTTGAACAACCTATAAATTCACAGGTTTTAGGAATTCATTGTGTAATGAACACTGGTGAAAGTCAAATTGTCTCTGTGGAGCAAATCCACAGTAAAATGATGCTTATCCCTCATCTGAACAAGTTTGTTGCCATCAAGTTATTGCATAGAATTTAATGTTGTTTATTAATGCGGACTTCGCTAGTTCACGTTGTAAGCTGTAATATTTGTCGATGTCACCGTCAAATGAAAGAATGTATACTCGTATGCCTACCTTGACTTAGTGGTGTTCTGAAAGTTTATCCACTTGAACAGCAAGCGTTAGCAATGTTGTGATTTTACGGAGTTCTAACCACGTAACACAAGCTCGGTATCACTTTTTAGAGCCCGCTGTTTGCTCATTATCAATTTCTATAATTCAGCTCGCTTCCGGATTCATCGTGATGGCCCTTCTGCACGAACATCGCTAACGCTCGACTCAAAGCAGAAAAATACATTCGCTCTTCATTCTTATGTATAGCCAATCGAGTCTTCGATAAACTGTTTATTCATAAGGGAAGTATACGTCTGTAATGTATGATTTGAATAAAGTGTGGTCATAGAATTATTGCATAGCCATTCCCCATCCAGCCAGGAGGAAATATTCCATTCATCTAATCAAAAATACATTCCTTGAACAAATTCAAACGATTTAGAGATTCGTTTAACCTTGATTGAAGGTATCTTTTGGAAAGCGTGACCTATGATGTGACCTTGCCTATGTATGTGGTCGGCATTTTTAACAAAATTTAAGACGAAAAATTCTCATCGAAAATAATGGAATATTGTTCTGGTCATCCGGCTTTGGAAGGGGTCATTAAAAAACGGAATTAATTGCGATAAATTCCATTGGGTAAATGGTTTTAAATTTTTACATTTTTTACAGGCTTATAAATATGGATATAAAAAAGTTTTTCAGGCATTTTCTTTCAGAATAATAAGTGGCAACTTGTTCCTTCGATATGGATATTTTGTGAAGGTCGTGAAAACAAAGTATGGCGGCCAACTGAAGGAAATGTTACTGAAATTGCCCGAAAGAAAACAGCTGCAGAGGCAAGCTGGCGTCATTTCACCTTCAAAAATATAGCAGTCACATCAAGTAAGTATTTTACGCGTGTGTGAATAATTTTTTTTGTCTTGTTTATTTTGTAATATACACATATCGAATACTTCATTGTATTCAATTATTTAAATTTTACCTTTATTATGTGCATATTGAGTGAAGAGTTAGTGGGGTTATTGAACGCCGTTCAAGAATTGTTTGAGTAGCTGAATAGGACTACTAAAAAATCAGTGGAAGGGGAATAGACTATGCTAAGGTATACGCTACAAAGTTAAAAATAGGCTGATCTCAGGCAGTCTTATAGTTAATTGGAGTTCCAAAGTGGAAGTGAGGGACTGTAGTAGTGTGAAGACGAGGTAAGAGAGTTTTTGTCGGCGGCGAACTTGTCGTTCCCTCACCTCCATTAATTGGGTACATGGTGCACAAATTATGCTGTTCATATATGTTGCAAAAACTTTGTTGATATTCGAATTAAAAATCTTTGGGCTAGTTGAACTCTTTAATTTACTCAAACCACGAATGTTATCATTTCATGGCCACACTTTCCAATGTCTTGTACGTTTTCTGCCCAGTGGATTGAAATAAATTATTTAATACTGGTCTTTCCTGACAGATAGCTATGAAAGAGCTGAAAGGCTGATGCCTGGAGAACCATCTGCTGCGGAATCTGAAAGGGGACTCACTAGTCCAAATCTGCAATAAATGGAACAGAAAAGGCGCTCGGATCCAGATCGAACACCAGGACGAAATATCGCATTTCGAGAGAGTCCTGGGTTCCGTCATAGCCAGCGGTTACCCAGGTCCCCATTGGTGAATCAAATCAGAAGAAGTCCGCGAATCAATCCTACAAAGAGTGAAGTGACGAGGCGAAACTTGACTGCTGCATTTAACACAACAGGTACAGGCCCTACATACAAAGTCACGTGGAAGCTATATGGTTACGACATGGATTTTCCATTTTTGTCAAATGGGTTCTACCTGCACATGCTATGTGGAAAGCACATAGACTTTTGGAAAGTGCTCCCACCTGGTTCCCACCTGGTTAGGACACGTGTAAAGGGTGTGGATCCTACATGGAAGCCACATGGTTCCAACATGGATTGTCCATGTTTGCCATATGGGTTCTACCTGCCCATGCTATGTGGAAAGCACATGGACTTTTGGAAAGTGCCCCCACCTGGTTCCCACATGGTTAGGACACGTGTAAAGGGTGTGGGTCCTACATGGAAGCCACATGCCTCGTGGCTATCCCTCGCTTCTGCCAGCTAGGATACATGTGGTAATTACTCATGGGTTCCATCTATAAATCAAGCACACTTACCATGAATTCTACCGACGTGTATTATACACTGTTTCCATGTGGTTATCAAAGTTAGTTGGTCGCTCCGGTGTGACGGTGCTGTTGCATTGTCATGTCTTGGAGTAGATGACCTTTTTGCAATCGTGCGTTAGAACACATCCCCCCAAAATGCCATTCTCATCCCGCACTAATCCTTGATACCGTATATGGCTATTTTATGTAAACTTTTCGCAAATGTTTCGCAATTTGCTTTGAAGTTATTTATCAGCAGGTACAGTAATTAGTGGCGTAAAGAATGGCATCTTAGTATTCATAGGGTTTCATGGCAGCCTCCACTACTCATTGTGGCGTGTTTTAGTGACATATGTACAAGTATTATACTCATATTTATGTCACAAGGCAGTGAATTCAGAAAGGCGTACATGCATTGTGAATGAAACTTCAACCAACGATCTCGTAGCAACTTGCGAAATGAGAGATTTTTTCTAGAGTGTAAAATGTAGGTCAACAGCCAGGCCAAGATACATTGAATAATTCCATTATTCGAACATATCCAATTTTCTTTGTACTTGTAATATGAGAAATTCAAAAATTGAATTCTTTTTAAATTAAGGCTTTCAAAGAACAAAAACTATGAACCCTCCATGGCATAACTTATACCACGCTCTACCGGGTGTCCCACAAAAATGTCCCCGATTTTGTAATTAATTATATCTCCCCTTTAAATTAAAATATTTAACAAATTTTGTTTCCTCTTCGATTAATTTAAGCTTTTGAAAATCGTTTAATAGCTACTTTACAGTGATCGATTTACTAAAAGAGGTAGAAAAACTAATTGTTCAAAGGAAAAAGGAAAAGTTTTAAAAACAACGGAGGTGTTCTTATTCATTTCTCAATACCTACTGTTAAAAATAATTTCACAATGATATATCCTACATACCACAGAGTATTTAAGCTCTATGAGAGGTTATTTACTACCATATATCATCATTTGAAGGCACCTAAAATACAGCTCACTATTGATTACAAAATTTTCATCGTATTGGAATACGAAGCAACGAAAAACTGTGAAAGAGTTAGAAGAACATTCAATTTTCTTTCTCATTTTCTAACTGTGCGAAACAGTCTTCTTATCGGGTGAGTTCTTTTCCGGGAATTTTTCATTAGATGCTTTTCTAACTTTTTCACAGTTTTTGGTTGCTTCATATTCCAAACGATGAGCATTCTTTGATCGTTTGTGAGCTGCATTTTAGGTGTCTTCAAATGATGAAATATATATAAGGAAATGAATAACCTATCATAGGGTTCAAATACATGGTGGTATGTAGGAAATATCATTGTGAAATTATTTTTAATAACATAATAAACAAGGCTAGCTATTCCATCCCCACTGAAACGATTCACTGAAACGATTCCAATGGGGGAACCGTGATGAATTTCTTGAAAGACTTAAAACAACTGCTAACAAATATTTTTTCAACTTTGAGCCTTTCAAAATTTTTTCCGCAGTTTTTTCAAAAGATGATATTATTTTCCTCAAAGCATTTTCCCAGCGCAATGACATTGTTTTATGTAAGCCCGATAAGGGTCGTGGCGTCGTGATTCGTGATAAAGCTCAATATACCGCTAGTTTATTGTCTGTAATTTCCCATACGTCTAAGTTTCAGGAAATATTCGAACCCGTGCATAAATTCGCTTTGAAAATTGAGGATAAACTTGACAACTTTATCAGAAAACAAAAGAAAAACAACCTAATTACAAAAGAAATCTACGACTCCTTGTTTATTTCCGGTTCAGGCCCTGGGATATTGTATGGTCTCCCAAAAATTCACAAGCCTAACTTTTCTACCAATTTTCAATTTCGGCGTATCTTTGCATCGTATAACAATCCTAGTTATAAAGTGGCCAAATTTCTTGTCCCTGTTCTTAAACCGCTGACTAGCAACGAATATACGGTTGATAATTCTTACAGTTTTTCTACTGAAATTTGCAATTTTAATGACGCAAACTCTTTTCACATGGCTTCTTTTGACATTGAAAGCCTTTTTACCAATATTCCACTCGTAGAAACTATTGATATTTGTCTTTCTAAATTATTCACAGGTGGTTCTGATGGGATTTTGGGGCTAACGAGGTCATGTTTTAAGTCCCTTTTAGAATTGGCTGTTCTTAATTCTTTTTTTCTGTTTGATGGTCGTCTTTTCCGTCAGCTGGAGGGTTTGGGAATGGGGTTGCCGTTAGGGCCTACTTCTGCTAACATCTTCATGTGTAATTACGAGAAAATTTGGTTAGACGACTGTCCTGTTGATTTTAAACCAGTGCTTTATAAGAGGTATGTCGTTGACACTTTTTTGTTTTCAAAGAACGAGCTCATGCATCTCAATTCCTTGATTATTTGAATTCCAAGCATAATTCGATTAAATTTACGATGGAGGGTGAGAACAACAATATTCCTTTCCTTGATTGTTTGGTCAGCAGAGTGAATGGCAGATTTCAAACATCCGTTTATAGGAAAGCAACGTTCTCCGGACTAGGTTTGAGTTTTTTTAGTTTTTGTACCTTTAAATTTAAATTGAATAGCATCAAGACGCTTTTAAACCGTGCCTTCTTGATTTCATCCAATTTTAATGTCATGCATTTTGAGTTTGAAACTCCTAAAATTTTTTTCGTTAACAATGGATATCCAGTTACTTTATTCGAGTCCCAGTTGAAGCAGTTTTTGTCCAAAAAGCTTGATAGTCATCCGACCACCGATGACCCTAATAACAAACTTTACATTTCTCTTCCATATTTCGGTGCTCAATCTGAGAAACTAAAAGAAGAGCTAAAATCTCTTGTGGTTAAATATTTCAAAATTAATTTACATATTGTTTTTGTGAACAATTTTTCTATTAAATCATTTTTCTGTTTCAAGGAGAAACTTCCCGTTGCGATGCGATCCTCAGTTATTTATGAATATTGTTGTGCAGTGCATCCAGGGACGTCGGTTGCACGGGTCGTACCCTAGGACAGAGGATCGCTGAGCATAGGGGAGTTAGCTACCGCACAGGATCAAGGCTAGGACAACCACCCCATTCTGCAATCCGTGTTCACGCAGACAACTGCGATTCAATAATCTCCAACAATAATTTTTCAATCATAGGGCAAGGGTCAAATTTCACTGATGTACGTATTTTAGAGTCTCTGCATATTTTAAAGGGTAGACCAGCACTAAATGATATGTCTAGTTCCTTCCCACTGTGCATTTCTATCTAATTTATTATAGTCTCGTGAACCGCTGGTTTCTATAACTAATCAAATTTACTTTCAAATGTGTTTTTTCAGCTGATGATGGGATTTATCCCGAAACGTTCAAAATGTTTAGAATTTTATTCTTCGCTTTAAAATTTTTAATAAATTTGCGTTATCGCCAAGTAAAAGATGTGCTTCATCATATATAATAGTTGTTAATACATGGATATGTCTTTGAAGGTGTAAATTTGTGCTTTATACATTTACATTGTTTCAAGGCAAAACATTGACAAAATGAATTATACTAACAAACCTCATCCATATTGTGAAGACTGATAAACCCTCAAAATGAAGGTCAACGAAGTAAATTTCGAAATAAGAAATAAGAAACAAAATATCACAAAGCAAATAGTTGTACAGATGGATTTCTCATCACTTCAATTTAAAATTCTTACGTATATTTAAATTTTTTCTAGCTTAAATACCACAGTAAACATTTGAGAATAAACGTACAAAAATATCATTTCAATTATAACTAGTTTGGTAAAACAATGTGAATTAAAAGCTATAATATTCTTTCAGTGAAGGTGGAGAAATGGCTTGAGTCATCATTACCATCGAAATGCTTCCACGTGTATACGAATTAAAACTCTGAATAATCATCTTACACGATTTCCAGTATATGATCACTTCCCATCACAACAGAGTACTTGTGAGAGAAAATATTGCATTAAAATCAGATGTTGTTAATGACCGAAGTTAGCTACAGTTCAACAGCAAGTAATGGAACGTAATTTACCAGCTACATCGTCTTAACCAGCAGCGAATCAGAACTATGCTCAGATTTAATGTCTCCAATGTCGACAGTGAAAAGCTTGTCTCATTAATTATCCTTGTCATTCACTAAGATTCACTAATTCAGTGAATTGAATGATGTTCCTTGGAATATATTGGAGCACAATTAGCACTGATCACGTCTCGAGCTGAACTAAGTAACGGTCACGAGTGACGGAACACTGAAGTTGAACCTGGGCGCCAAGCGTCTGAGAGGAGGGGCAGGGGAGGGGGATCCGTGAAATCAAGTCTGAACAGCTGCCAGATGCACATGCTTTCGAAATCGAAACGCCAAAACTTATCCAAATAGTTACATGTGTGTGTATCATTTTACTTATTGGTGTGTTCTGTCCTCTAGTATTTTTAAATGAAAGTTTTTGAAATGGAACCTCACGCATATAAAGAATTCAATTATCACATTATTTTGTTCATTGATATTATCAGCATATATTTCGCAGGCCATGATAACCTTATTAGTTATTACAAATGTTTAAATTGAGCATTGAGAATGCATAAGACACAACTAAGTCTTGAAAAGGCGAATGTTAGATTTTATAGAACACGGAATTTCTTTTATCTCAGCTTGATCTTGAATACTACAAATTATACGGTATATTTTTTTGAGCCAGAAGCAAATAGCAGTTAAATTTGGGACTAATCAGACGGGTAAACGGGTAATTAATTGGTTATAAATGCAGTATTTAATATGTACTCTGAAAGGTATTTATGCGATTTTACCAAAAAACGGATAACAGCAATTTTATTCTGCAAATACAATGTTTTTTATGGCCGTTCAAAATCAGGTATGTTCGTTGCAAACACACGTGCCTTCCATGTGGAAAAATTCATTTAAAGCCAATGTGGTAGCTGATAGAAAATCCCACGTGGAAGCCACGTATCAAATCCAGCATGCAATGTGCTAATATGGCTATGATGAGTATATTCAGTGGCAAATTCATTTTGCCAGCTCAAATCCACGAAACCAGCAACTAACCATTAGGGTGGACCGTTTTTTCAGCTTCTTGGAGTTCGGTTTTACAATAGTGTGGAAAAGTTGTGGAAGTGCATAAAAACGATGTGTGCAAAATTTTAGACTCCTAGGTTGATTCTTTCATGATTCGAGGGTCGTTTGAAAATTTAAAAAATAAAAAAAAATAGCAAATATTTGAGAAATTCCCCAAAAATCCATTTCACATTCTCAGAGGCCAAAATAAGTAAAAATCATCATAACAACGTCTTTAGAATATATGTTCCAGGTTTCAAAGCTCTATCTTAACATCTTCATTATTCGAGGGTCTCTCCAATAAAGCTTAATTTTTGCCAAATTTATGATATTGCCATAATATTCAAATAAAGAATCAGCATATGTTTTAATTAAGAATACTGAATATGATCCATTAAGGGAACAATCTTTTTTCCCTCTACTCCTTACTACTCTTTATTTTCATGCTACAGAGAACAGAAAATGAACTTATGAGGAGTCAAGCAAGCACATCGAGGGGAATTCCTGCTTCTCAAAGTAGCATCGGAGTTGAAGATCAAGCCTTACCCGATTCTTCTACTGAATCTTCCTCTGACAGCAGCTCATCTGATTATGAACCGAGTTCTAGCACCAAGAGACGTATTGAGAGAACAGAGACCAATTCATCATTGGAATTGAAATCCTTGGCCATACTCTCTGATAAGACTGGTGTGTCAGACCGAGCTGCTGCTACCATTGCAACTGTTGCTTTACAAAGAGCTAATGTAGTTGGCGAGAAAGATGAAGGCATTATTATTGACAGACACACGATAAGGAGAGCCAGGAAAAGAGTTCGACAAGAATTGCAAGTAAATTTACTCGTTGAAGAACCCTTAGAAAGCATTTATTTTGACGGGAGAAAGGATTCGACTAAGGTGAAAGATGCATCGGGTCACCTACAACTTGTGACAGAAGAACACATTTCGTTGATTCAAGAACCAGGAGCTCATTATATCGGTCATGTCACACCTGATACGGGCACTTTAAAATGCATTGCATCAACTATAATCGATTTCTTTTCTTCTAAAGAGGTGGATACATTAAAAGTTGTAGCAATAGTCTGCGACGGAACATCAGTTAACACTGGAATGAAAAGGGGAGTTATAAGGCTGATTGAAGAGAAACTCGGAAGACCAGTGCATTGTTTTGTGTGTTTATTGCACGCAAACGAGCTTCCTCTAAGACATCTTATTCACTCAATAGATGGGAAAACTACGGGACCAAGCATTTTCACCGGCACAATAGGCAAACAATTGGCTGACTGTGAGAAGAATGAAGTTATAGAATTTGAACCAATACAGAGTGAAAACATAATAGTTGACCAAGACATCTTGAGTACCGATCTAGAGTACATTCTCATGATTTATTCGGCTGTCTCGAGTGGTATTTGTCCACAAAACTTGGCCAAAATGAACCCGGGAAATATACATCATGCTAGATGGTTGACAACTGCCAACAGGATTCTAAGACTTTTTATTTCAACAGTTGCGCCTTCTCAGACACTGAAAATATTGGTGTAGTACATCATGAAAGTATACATTCCTGTTTGGTTCCAAATTAAGTGTAACCCTTCCGCCGATCAGGGAGCCAAACATTTACACCAACTGATTCTCAAGTCTTAGTTTCTTCCAGAGAAATACCACACGATTGTGAATAAAGTCATCCAAAACTACTCCTATTTTGCACACAGCGAGAATCTTTTGCTAGCCATGATATACGATACGAATGATGTCATCCGAAAACTGGAAATCAGTAGTATAATAAAAGCTAGAACAGCAGGACAAACCTCTTTGAGGCAATTTAAACTGCCCAAATTGATGTTCGATGCCTAAGAGTCTCATTTTATGATCAATTGACAAACAACCCAACTGGCGGAACCTCCTGTGACAAAACATCTGTCGACTGATCTTCTCACTGACATTCAGATGGGATCAGCCGACTTACCTCTCCTAACGTCATTCTGCAACCACACCCAGGCAGTGGAGAGATGCATCAAAATGGTGACAGATGTCTCTGCCATTGTTGTGGGGATGGAAGCAAGAGACGGACTAATACGAACTAAATTAGAAGGGAGGAAAAGACTTCCCAGGTTCGAAACCAAGAAAGATTATTCATTCTAAGAAATGACCTCATTCATATGGTTGGGCGGATGGGATGGGTGGGGCGGAACTCGACGTACACCCACCTCCTCGGAGTGAGTTCTGCGCTATTGTTCGTATTGTGTGGTACTATCACAATATATAAATAAACTAAGAGGTGTACTATTTTACACCCGGAACCACTAGCCAAAGGTAACTAATAATGAGCCTAATTTATGCAAATTGCACGAAAAACATTTTTTTTGTGAAAAACACAATGCTCCTAAGTAATAAAATCTGATGCAATTATAGTAATTTTACGAAAGCTAGTCATTTTTAGAGTGACTGCAGAACCATGAAGGTGATAAGCTAGAGCTCTAGTATTTGAAACACATATTCTAGAGATGTTTTAATGATGGTTTTTTACCTATTGCGAATCCTAAGTACCCAAAAATTAATTTTGGGAAAATTTTCAATTAGATGCTTTTTCCTCATTTTTTTGAAATTTTCTTATGAACCCCGAATAATGAAGATGATACGATAGAGCTTTGAAATCTGGAACAAATGTTTTAGAGACGTTTTTATGATGATTTTTACCTATTGTGACCTCTGAGAATGACAAATAAATTTGTGGAGAATTTTTCAAATATATGCTATTTTTCATATTTTTGAAATTTTCAAACGACCCTCGAATCTTGAAGGAATCAACCTAGGAATCTAAAATCTTGCAAACATCGTTTTTATGCACTTCCACAACTTTTCCACACTATTGTGAAACCGAACTCCAAAAAGTTGAAAAAATGCTCCCCCCTACTAACCATGTGGTTTCCACGTGACATTGTATGTAGGGTAGTATTTTGATAGGAAGTGAGATTCAAGATGTCTTTTGAATACTTTGTAAGAATTACTTTCACCGATCTCCGCAGGTATTGAGTTCCAAGTTTTAGTTCCAACGAAGAGGATACTGTGTTGCGATCGGGCCTTTGAATAATAAGGAAGTAAGAATTTACCTCTATTTCGATTTAAATGGTCGTGATGAACGGTTTACGCAGTTAATAATTGTTGTAGGCTGTTGTCGCCATCATTTCTTAGTGTTTTGTAAATGAAATTGCAAACGGAGATATTGTAGAGATCCGATCCGAAAATCGTTCATAATTATTCTATAAGCAAGATCATAAAATGAAATACACAGCATAACAAAAACTATAAAAACTACATAATAAGGAAAATACAACAAGATTCCTTAAATTGAACCAATAATAAAATAACAAATCAGAAAAAGCCGAAGAAAAAATTTATAAATGCTTAATGAACCCAAATGGGCAGAATTAAACAAAAATGTAATATGCAACACTATCAATTATAGTTATTATATGATTAGTTGTACAAGTTATTAGTTATGTATTATACTTTTTGAAATCAAACGATAATTCTACCCCTGTAAGAGATGACGATCCAAAGGCGGAGCCGAAAAGAAACGGTCGCAGCGAGCGTCAAAAAATCCCAACGAATTTCCCGAGCGCGCCGCTCTGCTCCGCGCTACTCCGCTCCGCTTGTGGTGTGAACAGCCGAGCGTTTCTGCATTCACACGTGTACAAGCATTATTGCCGCACCGCGCCGCTCTGCTCCGCTCGCTCCGCTCGTAGTGCAAACGCACCCTAAAAGGTGCATCGCTCCGTCCCTAGATGCCCAAACCCCCTCTGTTCCTATTTTGTCGGTGATGCCAAATGCACTGATATCCCACAAATTTAGGCTCGTGAGAATAAATCCAGGTTTCACATAGGCAAATAACATCGTTTTTTTTATTTAAATACAACTTAAGCTCAGACAACCGATCACATAAACGGTTATGGACCGGCTTGCCATTTTTGAGATCCGATCTAAAACCCTTCGAAAAAGGGTCTTTATTACCCGGAAAATATGGTCATTTCTACACCATAAAACGAAAAATCTTGATATTAGGACCAAGTTAATGCTCGTGACGAGCACAACATTTTTACATTTTTAAAAAAGTTTCACGCTTCCGTGGGGGCAGGAAGCGAGTCTCTCGTGGCTCCTCAATGGTCGGCCGATTTTCTCGATTGACCTCATTTTATCTCATCATTAATTTCTAAATTATTGCTCCCACAAGATTCAAATTAGTTTCAATTTAAACATAGAATTAATTTCCTTGGGATCATGTATGATTAAACTCTCGTGCGTTTCTTGGGGAGGCAGAGGGCGAGGTTCCCCTACCCCCTCAATGGTGGACCGATTTCCTCTATTGAGCTCATTTTGAGCGCATTGTAATTCCTAAACTATTGCGCCTATAAATTTTAAATTTCTTTCAGTTTAAACATCCATTAGTTCTCCACTCCGGAGTGCATAATAATAAAACTCTCATACTTTTCCTGGGGAGATGACAGAGAGCAAGGTTCTCCTACCCCCACAAGCCGCGCTGGCGATCCACCACACAATTGCATTTTCATTTATCTCCCCTGTTTCTGATATTTTTTAGACTTCCCGCGTTTTGTTTTCTTTAAAACTCAGGAACTACGGTTGTAAATCTCATTCAACCCAAATGACTCACAATTACTATGTTTTATCATCAAAGATTCATTATCCTCGTTTCTGACTTTTCTTTTGCTTTCTCTACTTTTCTTGGCGGATCCAATACGCTACTTCATTATGCCTATTACGAACTCCTCTAATTACTTTGACGATACAATGATTCACATACTTAGCTTTTCTGCATCCAAAATACGGAACCACTTCTGGATAAAGTATCCACAGTTTTTTTCCCTTTTTATTTGTATTTCCCTATTCTTCTCAAACAATGTTCTTGTTAGTCGTGTCAGACAATTTCCACTTTCTCACCCTCGTGAGTGTATAATCACAACACTATTTTCGGTAGTTTATTTTTTGCACTGTTCCAGCTATGCTGTAAATTTTATGGTTACCATTGTACAACAATCCTCATGTTCCCATCTCTGGCGAACTCTTTTGTACCAGTACTATCAGCGAAGTTAAAAAAAATTTTTAAATTTGTCTAATGATAAGACATTTTACTTCCTTCGAGCTCATTATTTTGGTAAATTAGTCGATACCTTAGAACGAAAAAAAAAATATTCTGAATGTCGACCTCATAATCTTAGACGCCAAATAATTTAAATCTGTCCAATTTACTCTTCATATTAAATCCTCCAATCACCAGTTCCTGTGTTGGTTGGCTCATATTCCAATACATACGCACTAACGAGAGTGTTTTTCAACTATGCGTTACGAGGATTATGTTTTTTAGTTACTCATATTTGTAACTGAGTTATTATATAATTTCATTTTATGTATTACTGAGTGCTAGTGTGCGCTCAGCGCACACTAGAGCTGGACTTTCAATTAAATGAAAAACTATTAATTTACGCAGTTAAAATTACCGGCTAGTCATTTTTTAGATCCGATCTAAGTCCTTTGAAAGAACCTCTGAAGAACCAGGACAAATAGGGTAATTTCTAAATTATAAGACGTACAATCTTGAAAGTGGTACCAAATTAATTATAGTAACCAGTACAACGTTTTTATGCACTTAAAAAGTTTTTTACGCCCTCGTGGGGAGCAGGGAGCGAGGCTCTCGTGGCCCCTCAATGGTCGGCCGATTTTCTCTATAAGGCTCATTTGAGGTGCATTGTAATTCCTAAACTATTGCACCTAAAAATTTGAAATTGCTTTCAGTTTAAAAATCAATTCATTATAAATGCCAGAGTGTAAAATAAAACTCTCATACGTTTCCTGGTGAGGCAGGGATAGAGGTTTTCCTGCCCCCTCAATGGTCGGCCGATTTTCTCGATTAACCTAATTTTGTGTCAACATTAATTTCTAAACTATTACACTAACGAACTTCATATGGCACGGGTCATCGACGAAATTATAATTTCTTCATCATCCGAGACGAGTTGATCGCGTGTCCTTTTTGAAATCTGCCACTCAATCTCCGAAGCCCGTCATTGTAACTATTTAAAATCCAGTTTTCTTCATGTGTAGTGAGTAGGCTGTATTTCTAGCCCCACTATATAGGCCAACTGCCAAAAATCAGCTGGCCGTAATAGTGAGGCTAAAATTTGGGCCGCACAGTGCCTTTATTGTAACAAACAAAGTAGATTCATTTCATGCGTAAGAATAGAAAGTTGCAACTGTCTAGGAATCCTTAGATCCTGCCACGGAAACATGGTTGGTTACAAATTACGCCATATTTTTTAATCCGAGTGTATCATCCGGAGTGTAATCCGAGTATCATAGAAGCTATGAAAGTTTTTCTCGTACGTGCCTGGAGTAAAAGACGGTGACTGGTATGAGACAGTCATGTAAAGTGGGCTGTAATGACCCACCATGCATGGGAATGGTGTCTTGACGTACTGGTTCTCCCAGTGATGCCGTCTTATGACAGTTTATGACAAGGATTAGTGGATCCTGAGTAGTTTAGTAGACAAGTCTGGTACACAGACGCTGAACTCTTTGTGTGTAATTAGTATTGTGGAGGGAATTGTAGGCCGATACAAAGGCTCCACGCTGTCGGCCCTCATCTTCAAGTTCAAGAATGTAGCGGGAGATGTGTGCGAAAGAAGATAAAATATTGTAAGTATTATCAATACTGTCTGAATTACAAATGATGTTTGACATAAGTGGGAACCGGACTTTTGTACTGAAACTGTCTTACGCTGCAACTGTCGATTTATTCTGGAAAGTATAACGAATCTAGTAGACTAGGAGTGATGACGGCCTAACCCGCCATTTATAAAGCTGAAAGTTTGCAACTTTTAACTAGAATTTTGATGGTTTGAAGTAAATTTGCTATAATCAACTGGTACCTATAGTCTGTATATTCACGTGAGTATGGTATGTGAGTGACGGAGTAGTGTGAAACGTTTCTTAAACCTAAACGTTATTTCTGTTCAATAACTTGTCTTATCATGGACGCCTGAGGCGTTTTTCCAGTCATAACCTCGAGAGTTACCCGCGTAACTCTCACCGGAGTAACTCTTAACCAGATTCAAAACGCAACTGTGAACACGATTTTAGGGTTACTCAGGCTTTGTATGTAAACAAACAATGAATCAGCTGATTAACTTCCCCTCTTATTGAAGTTGATAACGCAAGTTGAATTTTAGAGTATGATAATAATAAACATTATGCATTATACTGACGTTCAACCCCGTCAATGATTTGATTTGAAGACAGCGCTTCAAGTTAGATATTAAAATACACATTCAATTCTTCATTAATAGCTTTGTTATATATTGTGTGGGTTTTTCTTGTGAAAGTGATCTTTGATGAGTGAACCTTATTTTAAAAGTTACGAATAATTGAATTCACATACATTCTGTTATATAATAGCAATAATTTTGGTCAATTTTGACCATAATTTTACTTCAATTGAGTGCTTTATTTACATAATTATTTTATTTATAAAATTTAAATTGAAGTTTCACCTAAGAAAATGATTTGAGCAAGATAAAATTCTATTCTCAGCCAATGATGGTTCTACGGTAATGTTTAGTAGTAGTCTACAATGCTCAGTTATGAAGCTTTTCTCTTGTTCATGAAGTGCTTTTTACAGCTGATGATGGAGAGATCAACAAGTAACACAAGATTGACAGTGCTATGTAGGTGCCGTCAAGATAATCTAGTGCAATAACATTACCTAGGATAAACCTAATTTTGTTCTTTGTTGAATCAATTGAGTAAAGTTATTCTACAGGCCTTCATAAAAACTATTAGTTAATCTAGTTGGCAGCTCTCAATCCTATCAAAATCTTCTAATTCATCAATGTAGGTAAATGAAGTATTCTAAATGTGAAATTTTTAGGCCAGTAGATTTATAAGAGAAATAATCATGGATTTTCTTGTTTTTGCAGGCATGAGAGGTACTTTGACCATTCATTCACTTATAAATTCCTCGAGATGGATAACTCAGAATTTTTTTAAGGACATCAGAATCAGTTAGCAGTCATTTTACAAGCTCATAAATATTCTGAAACTTTTCTCTAACAGATGACTATCCCATTAAGCTTAGTCCTATGCATTAAATGAAATATTCAGAAGCTCTTATAATGGTGTGGTATCTTGCCTCAAAAACCAATTCTAGAGAAACTGCGTTGTTCTTCTGGTCAAGTCAAGAATTTTTTTACAGGATATTGAGTGTAATGAATACTATCCAGGTCTTAAAAATATCCTGGCCCCTGACTCTTGAATAGAAACGTTATGGATTTCATTTGAATACAGTATATGACAGTTTCATTCAAGTGGACTCAATCACTTTCTCTGATTCCAAAAACTGAAAAAAATTGCTTATATTGGTAGGTGGACAATTTTGTCCATTTTGACATAAAAAATGGCCTATGTGAATTACTGGGATGTTCTGGAAGTATAAATTGTGTAATTTTACAAGTTATGGTAGGTTGCTTCTGCAGAAATTGACATTTTGAGTGATTTCAACATGTTATAGTTTCAGAAAAAATTGTATTTGTAATATATGGAGAAGGTAACAAGCTGCCAAATGTTTGCCCAACTGTGGTAAAGAAATTAAGAGAATCAATGGAAATTTTGTATCAGAAAAATTTTTGGTGCTGTTAAGACTTCATTATAAGAGTGTCTAAAATTTAAATGATAGCATGTCATGTTAATGTATTATTAACTTAATATAGGTGTACAAGAACTGCTTGGGTTGGGAAAATTGATACACTAATTAGATTAAGACTACTACATTTGTCATTGTAATATCAGATTAGAGTGAGTGGAACAGATGGTTTGGTTACCAAATGTCCCTAAATGGTTTTAAAAAATTAATGTTTTTATGTGTAATTCAAGGTCAAAAAAATTGAATGGAATACAGACAGATCAGAGGTAAAAAATAGAACTTTGTACTATATTTGCATGTTTTAATATAAAGGAATGAAGTACATGTGCACCTGACTGTTCGATAGGCAACATCATGCTTATCACTTGTAGTACTGTTGATCAGTGTGGGTGTGGAAATAAGTTGCATGTTGCAGGGCTGTATAATTAACAGTAGAGGTGCGCAAAGGCTCTAGCGTAAAGATATTGACAGCTACACGTTCAGCGGTAAGGGGGTTGTCATTATGCTATAATAACTCCTCTCTCTTTCCTTTCCTAAGTATAGAAGTGAGGGCAGCATTAAGTTTCAGTCAATTTTTTCCTCTAATTATGCATAGGTTTACTAGCTTTCAAATTGAATATAGTTTTTCAGGATTTTCAATATCTTTGTTGAAGAGTCTTTACAAAACTTGTACAAAATACAAAACTTTTAATTTTTCGTGTTCCTCCTGCTTATACTCGTATAAGTATTTTTTTCTTTCACGCTTTCGTTGAAATAACATTTTGGAACATCGGCCGAAACAAACGATTCATAAAGTATTTCCTGGCGTTAAGAATTGCGAAGTTTCATGTCATGTATGTGTAAACTGTCAAAAGTCATGAAGTTGTGTTTTCTCTTATAATTATCATTACATGTATCATCAAATGTAGTTTAAGCAAGATTAGGAGTACATTGCCCTCGATCATTTTTCGACTAGTGACATGGGTATAACAATCCTCGTGTGTGTATCATCTAAGTGTATTAACTTTAAGATATTTAAAAACCAATGATGGTACTTTTGTACCATCTGTATTGGAAATAACCTGTTTTTCTTTCTTTCTTTCTTTTCTGTTGTTTTGAATGTTATTCCTCAAAAAGATACTCAGCTAGCATCCATGATAATCATTGTGCAAACTTCATTAGGTAGTTTCAATATATTGTTTTGAACCTAAATACTTTCAAACAGAATGAGTGATCCCTCACATTTTCCTTTCAATAAAAGAGTTCATCACGGTGTACTTTGTCTTCATGCTCCCGCTAAAATATAGGTCGTCACTATATAGATGATTAAGGAAATAAACTTCATGAAGTAATTCGATGTTCTACGTTAAAGTAAATGAAGTGCGCATAGGGAAGAAATAAAAATGTGGTGACTCGTCAATATTAACTGTAAAAATAATTGAATAATTAACAACGGTAGGTACAGAGCTACCGATTGAATGATTGAAAATGGAGAAGAAATTTAAATCTATTAGTACAATCATTGCAGTCGATCTTCAAGTTAATAATATTTATTCACTTTAGGTCCGCATAAGACGATACATAACTCAAGGATCGACTGTAACTGGCAATGCGATTGAAATCTGTGCAATTTTCGCTTCAGATACTTTAAGCTCGATAAATATTAGAAAAAACGTATCTGAAAAGAATAATTACCGCTCGGCATAACATTGTCAGTAGTATTATTATATAAAGAGTTTCTATCCACAATAAAGCCAATCTCACGAGATTAAATAACAAGGAATTTCCAGTATGGACTATAAAACAGTCAACGCACAAAGTGTTTTCTTGCACAGGATATCCTGCGTTTTGAAACAGCATTTTTGAAAAAAGTAAAGAAAACATTGCTAAGTATGCATCAGAAATGAAAGAAGCAATGTGAACACAAGTGATAGGCCTTAAGGAATTTCTTTTTTCAAATAGAACGGGACCCTTGAGGGTGCCAGTTTATAGCATAGGACGATCAAATCAAAGTTAGCTCGTCACCATCCAACACTTGAGAAAGCGTCACAGAACCGGTCCTCTCTTATATGTAATCATAATGGGTAATAATGAATGAAAATAATCACAGCATAGTTCCTCTTAATTTGGCTGATGCGTTGTATACATTGTTTAAATGATAGAGAAAAAGGTTTCCGTTCAAAATAACGCATACATAGAATTACAACCAAGCCACTAAGCTGACGTTCTGATAGGTGAGATTAATTCATAGCTTAAACCTACAGGATGGAAAATTTTTGAACAGGAAATTTGTTATAACATTTGTACTCAATACAATGTGATTGCTTCAAACATTAATAGTACACTCAACCAAATACTGGGCATTACAGTAAATTTTCTTTATTGCATTGGTGGAGGAGAACGAATGCAAATACTAAAAGCATACTTCTTCCCCTCAAAATTAACACCAATAAACTACAGCAAAGTTCCTTTCTAAATATCTTCAAATAAACATTTGCTATACTGCTTGGTTTATTAACAACGGGCTCTAATTTTAAAATACACTGTAATGATTACGCATCAAATGAAATATGTTCCAAAAAATTATGACTCATTGCATAAATGCGATCAAGCAATTATTCTTAATTTACGGCTAACTGTAATGCAAGTACATTGAAGGTGATTATTTGCATACATCG
>JACJUY010002307.1:58397-75199 GCA_014220935.1 Platorchestia sp. MABIK | reverse complement strand
TAAAGATTTCACTTTAGAAGATTTTCGTTCATTAGTGCAATTTGTTGCAGATTAATGAAATTTTTCGCTCATGGTCAATGAAGCTCTTTGCAGAAATTCGATGCCGATCTGCACTTCAAAAGCGGACATAGACTGCAATAATTCTGCACTGAATCCGCACTGAATGCAGATACTCATGCGAAGATCTGCTGTGATTTGCAAAGAAAAACTGCTATAAACTGCAATAATCTTCTCCGAGCGGTGAAGACATTTCTGATTGGGACGGTGTACTTTGTCTTCATGCTCCCGCTAAAATATAGGTCTTCACTATATAGATGATTAAGGAAATAAACTTCATGAAGTAATTCGATGTTCTACGTTAAAGTAAATGAAGTGCGCACAGGGAAGAAATAAAAATGTGATGACTCGTCAATATTAACTGTAATAATAATTGAATAATTAACAACGGTAGGTACAGAGCTACCGATTGAATGATTGAAAATGGAGAAGAAATTTAAATATATTAGTACAATCATTGCAGTCGATCTTCAAGTTAATAATATATATTTACTTTAGGTCCGCATAAGACGATACATAACTCAAGGGTCGACTGTAACTGGCAATGAGATGGAAATCTGTGCAATTTTCGCTTCAGATACTTTAAGCTCAATAAATAGGAGAAAAAACGTATATGAACAGAATAATTACCGCTCGGCATAACACTGTCAGTAGTATTATTATATAAAGAGTTTCTATCCACAATATAGGCAATCTCACGAGATTAAATAACAAGGAATTTCCAGTATGGACTATAAAACAGTCAACGCACAAAGTTTTTTCTTGCACAGGATATCCTGCGTTTTGAAACAGCAATTTGGAAAAAAGTAAAGAAAAAATTGCTAAGTATGCATCAGAAATGAAAGAAGCAATGTGAACACAAGTGATAGGCCTTAAGGAATTTCTTTCTTCAAATAGAACGGGACACTTGAGGGTGCCAGTCTATAGCATAGGACGATCAAATCAAAGTTAGCTCATCACCATCCAACACTTGAGTAAGCGTCACAGAACCGGTCCTCTCTTATATGTAATCATAATGGGTAATAATGAATGAAAATAACCACAGCATAGTTCCTCTTAATTTGGCTGATGCGTTGTATGCATTGTTTAAATGATAGAGAAAAAGGTTTCCGTTCAAAATAACGCATACATAGATTTACAACCAAGCCACTAAGCTGACGTTCTGATAGGTTAGATTAATTCATAGCTTAAACCTACAAGACGGAAAATTTTTGAACAGGAAATTTGTTATAACATTTGTACTCAATACAATGTGATTGCTTCAAACATTAATAGTACACTCAACCAAATACTGGGCATTACAGTAAATTTTCTTTATTGCAATGGTGGAGGAGAATGCATGCAAATACTAAAAGCATACTTCTTCCTCTCTAAATTAACACCAATAAACTACAGCAAAGTTCCTCTCTAAATATCTTCAAATAAACATTTGCTATACTGCTTGGTTTATTAACAACGGGCTCTAATTTTAAAATACACTGTAATGATTACGCATCAAATGAAATATGTTCCAAAAATTATGACTCATTGCATAAATGCGATCACGCAATTATTCTTAATTTACGGCTAACTGTAATGCAAGTACATTGAAGGTGATTATTTGCATACATCGCATCGAAATGGAAGAAATATTTCAGTAGGAGCTGTAACTTCTAATACCGGGTGTCCCACAAAAATGTCCCCGACTTCTTAATTGATTATATCTCCGCTTCAAATTAACATATTTGAATTGTCTTTTTTACACAATGTAGTAAATTTTGCTTCCTTTTCGAACAATTTAAGTTTTTGAAAATTGGGTAAAAAACGACTTTATTATGATCGATTTACTGAAAAGGGTAGAAAAACTTTTTGTTCATAGGAAAAGTTTTTAAAACAATAAAGATTTTCTTCCTTATTTTGTACTTTCCAAAAAACCGAACAAACCAAAGTACAAAAGAGCAACGAATCATTCCCTTAAATAATGTTTAAATAAATAAAGTAATTAAGTATCCTTCGACATACCCTACATTTCTCTCAAGGCAAGAATTACTTCTAGCCACCATTTAACGACAAGTTTTTACGGATTATTTCACCGTTTTCTTTCAGTTATTGAAACACTTCTTCAATTTTTTGTCAAAAAATTATTAGAGATGGAGGTGATGTTTTGAAAACAAAATCTACCACATTGTGATAAAAGACTATTTTCGGAAAGTACAAAATAGGAATGTCGATATTGTTTTAAAAACTTTTCCTTTGAACAATTAGTTTTTCTACATCTTTCAGTAAATCGATCATTGTAAAGTGGTTTTTCAATCGATTTTCAAAAAACTTAAATTATTCAATAATGAAACAAAATTTACTACATTGTGAAAAAAAAAATAATTCAAATTTTTTAATTTAAAGCGGAGATATAATCAATTAATTAGTCGGAGACATTTTTGTTGGACACCCGGTAAAATAAATTATAGTAATAACAGCAAATACTCTCTCTTAAAATACTTCCGAGGCAGTTAAGGTCTGTTCAGGCCAATTTTCTCCGCCGTCAGCATTAGTCACCTCTACCTCCACCGGTTCCTCGAGAGCAGACGATGGTACTCCTGCTCATGAGCCAGATGCAGATGACATCGATGCGTTGGAGTTGTTTTGTTGGGCACTCAATGACGTGATCGATCCGAAGCTCTTGCAGTAGAAGCCGAAGAATTTGATGAATCGAAGAGGAATGGCATCTGTACAGCGGGATTTCTTCTCATCATGTGCTCCATACACTTTAGATGAAAAAAAATCGGATTGACTGCTAGCACCTGTTGCCTTGCAATTGCTGAAATTTTGAAGGCGTGCATTAAATTCTTGTACTTGGAGCATTGCTCATCCGACACACGTTTCACCCGGACTGCTGCAAAATAATTTCCTTTATTAACCTACAATCGAAAAATTATTCAGGCTAAGTAAACCTGCTCTTGCGAAAGAAATAATTTTGCTGGCAGAATTAACAAATGTAAACACTTCTTTCAATGTAGGGCCTAGTTCCAGTTACCTGAGCTCCAAAGCTTATTACTTAATGAAAGTTTAATGGAGTGACTGAGCATTCAAGTCTCGGTTATCGATACAGAAAGGAACCCCCTCCTCCCCCCCCTCCCAGCCCACCCTCTCCACCACACCTCCGTGTTCCTAGCCTGTGGACAAATGAATGCAGCGCAGCCCTGCTAGCTTTACGATGCCTTCTTCCATGACCATCAAAAGGCGATGTATTTGTGTGTTTCTGAGTCTAGTTCCTTTTCAAAGCCTGGCAGTTTCTTCTCATCTCATTTCAAAGGCGATGTCTCCTGTTTTTCTAACTTTTACGAGCAACAAGCTCTCACTAATCCTTCAATTGCTATTCTTCTCTTTGAAAATTCATCGCCCAATATCAACTCAGTGAATAAAAATTTCCATTTTTCTTCTACTTTATCAATTTCGCAATGTATCAATATAGAACTCGCTCCACTACTCGGAGGGTTGCCCCATCTGATAATAAAACATCCTCCTGTGCAGTTTCGAACGAAAGCTTTTGTCCGAAGCGTAATGCACCGACAATATAGCGGAAAGGTGGGAAACAAAAAGCCGCACCCATGAAACTACCAGTTGAAGGGCTTCAAACGCTCAAAACAACAAATGCTTCTAAGACGTTCATGAAGTCAGACATCAACAAATGCCTCTCAACGTCTACAGCACTACCAGAGACGACCGCAAAATCAGAATCATCCGACACGGGTGAAAATCTTTCTGACGACGCCAGCAAGAATTTAAAGCACGTCTTNCGAAATAAACAACACGCTGTCTCTTACAGCTGCATTTCTCAATAAAGCTTTGAGACAAAATAATCCCCCAATTCCAGCGTCGATTTTTTCCACTGTATCAAATATTCAAATGATCACTGAACAGCTTTTTGCTTTAAATTATTGTATCAGCGCTCATGATTTTACGCCGGTGGTAGCAGCGAGGAACCATCCTTATGCAAAATCCTCTCTAGACACTTTTCTTGTTGGAGACAATAGTCTTACAAAAATTAACAGAGATGACATTGATGGCGCATGCAAGATTCAGACCATAACTTCGGAACGTCTAAATGATCTCTATGGTGAGATTGAACGCGCACCTCCTTTTAGGAATTATATAATTAGTTTCAAAGGTTTGAGCCTCTCATCCCGTAACCTTACCAAGCTAAAAAAAGTAATTATGACATAGAATCTTTTTTCTCATATTTATGTGGTGAGTGGATGCAGTGATCAGCAATTGTACATGGCATCGAGTCTGTGCAGAAAAATTGGTCTTAAATTGATTCCGCTGCGAGCAAATGCAAAAACTGTTACTGTTAATGAAGCTTACAACGATGTCCACACTTGGCCTATTACGCGAGAAGATACGCATCATTTTCTTCAACAAATTGCTCTAAGATCACCTTTGAGATTAACTTCACATTTTATCTCCTGTGTCAGAAACTCCCATGACCTGAATGAAGAAATTGAATACTCTAATGATTATGCAAAACAGCAGAATGAGTTTAATGATTGTTCTCAGTCGACAGCCTATCCACGTGAAACCTCCAGCAGCATAAACCAATGTTTGCCTTCATATAACAAACCCTCTCCTCCACTCTCCTCCCGATGTTTGCCCTCAAATAACAAACCCTCCTCTCCCTCTGCCACAAGCAATTCCGGAGTGCCTACAAAAAATAGGTTTTCATTGCCATCCAATGCTGGTACAGAGGATGAAAACCCCTCTCAGACACGAGTATAAATCAACATCCAATCACATACTCGGAAGCAGTGAAATCAACAGGAAGAGAGAAATCGCTGCAAAGTTGCAGTCTACAATCGATGGAAAATTCACCATCCAACTGCATGCACGACGCGAGCATTTCTCAGTCCTCTGCAGATCCCCATACAAGAAATCACCATAGCCGGCCCATTCAGAGCCAGAAAAACGAAAATTCCCCGTACCTCTCATAACCTTTTAATGATGTAAAAAGTACGAAAAAAACGTCTCCACCCCCATTTGTGAACGCATGATTTCCACAATGGATGAATTGAAACGATCATGGAAAATAGAGCTGATTCCCACGAAACCCGATGGACACTGTCTCCTTCATGCAGTTGCTCATCTACTTACGAAACAACCAGCATCAAAATTGAATTCCAATTCCTTAAAGACTGCAATCAAAACTGGGAGCAAAGCTAACAAAAGCACATACGCTAAGTTTGTTGACAAGAACAGTGGGGACATGCAAAACCTCATAGATAATTACATTGACGAGAAACATTTTGATAAAGCTGGTGTAGACCTTATACCTCTAATCATCTCAAATGTGACGGGCAAAAAACTTCTCATCCTGGATGAGCAGGATCATTGTGTTTTGAAAATATCTGTCGATCCCTTTTCAGAGTTATCAAATAATAACCCTCCACTACTCCTCCATCGTAAAAACGATCACTACAGTGCCCTTGTCACACAAGGCAAAAATCAGACTGGAGTTACCTCATCTTGACAGACTGCCGCTGCCCAGCTAAATAGTAGACTTTCTTACATAGCAGATGCTGGACCAAACACCCTGGGTAAAGTAGACAAGATCGATGAATCCTCGAAATGATCCCATCGAGATAGTAACTTTGCTACCCCTTAAAATGAGGGCATATATAAGTAAAATCAAGATAAAACATATAAATGATCAGAGCCTCAATGGTAAATTGGATGACATCTGAGTAATGTTGGTCACTGAAGAAATTGACATTTTGTGTGTTTCAGAAACATGGTTTGATTCACGAACCCAAAGTTCATTTTTTAACATTCCTGATTACGTGTTATATCGCTACGATGCCGCTAAAACCAGCTGAGGTAGTGGATCTTGTATTTTTGTGAAAGAAATGTACTCAAAATCTTCACTTCTAGTGAATAAAGTTTGCGATGGCATTGAAATGGTTTGGTTAGAAGGGCAAATAAATAAACAAATCCATAATCATTGGTAGCCTTTACCGGCATCCATCGTTTCCCCTAAGTCTAACACTAGATTTCATTGAGGAAACCTTCAAAGAAATCCTTCAGGCAAAAAAGTCATTCTTTGCTTTCGGAAATTTTAATGTTGACTTGATGGACAAAAACAATCAGTTAAGCAAACTGCTGTACAAAGTAAACCTATCACAAATGGTCAAAGAACCGATTCGCATCACTAAAGTCTCTAAAACTCTACTCGATCTGGCAATCATAAATAATCCCACCGCAGTACTTAGTACAGTAATTACACCTTCTATTTCCGACCACCACTCTATAGAATGTGAAATAAATATTGCAAAGAAAAGACAAAAATACCGCCTAATGACTTATTGCTCGAAAAAGCACTATTCAGCGGAACTATTTCAAGAAAAACTACTGTATCGGTACACCGAATTCCAGAATATGATGCAATCTGACGATGTTGACACTCAAGTGTCCATTTTCAACGAGAACTTCACAGCAGCTCTCGACGAATGCGCACCTTACGTTACCAAAAAAACCAAGCCACAACGGACTGTTTGGATTACTGACGAAATTAAAGAGATGAGCAGAATAAAGAAAGCCAACTTGCGAGAGTACAAAAACAATAGATCAAACAGTACCTTATACAAGAGATGTAAAGAACATGAAAAAATTATTCGAAAGAAAATCACTGAAGCGAAACAAACTCACTTCCACCAGGAACTCATAACGGCGAAAAATAACCCGAAACGTACTTGGGAAATCATTAGTGAGGTAGCCCCGTAAAAAATTTAGACCGTATAAGTAACTTTGAAAATCCCTTGGAAACAGCCACAGATTTCAACACATTCTTCTCAAAAGTAGGGGCTAGAGTTTTCAGTGAGGTGTGTACCAATCCCGGTGAAACGTCAATTGAAAATTCACGCCCCACTGCACCGTCGAGGGCTGATGNATACAGTGACATCGATCAAAAGAATGTAACACTCTTGCTGCTACTCGATCTCTCTAAAGCGTTCGATAGGGTCGAACATGATAGACTTCTACGTAAAAACTGAACTTGGGAGTAGACACGCAATGGCTTGAAATTTACTTGTCAAATTGATCTCATGCAGTCGGCATAGGAAACAACTTGTCCCCATTCATTCAAAACAATTTTGGTGTTCCCCAAGGATCCATTCTTGGTCCGCTACTGTTTTCTATTTTCATTAATGATATTCCTCCAATGCCTTCGAACACACGGACCGCAATGTATGCAGATGATGTTCAAGTTGCAATAACAAGTTCTGTATCGGAAATACCACAGACGCAAATTAAAGCCGAAAAACTATACTGACTAGCCTGAAATCATGGTACGACCGAAACGGTCTCAAATTAAATGCTAGTAAAACACAATGCATTATATTTGGATCCAAAGATGCTAATAAAAAAAATTCAGATCCTACTCTCGCAGTTGGAAATGATAAAATTAAGGCATCAGAATAAGGTAAAAATCTCGGTATCTGGTTCGATAGAAACATGTCTTTCAAATCTCAAGTTGAGAATACTTGCAACAAAATTTACGGAACTTAAATGTTTTTTCATCGTATAATGAGCATGCTAGACGAAAAATCTCGATTATTAGCCATTCAATCCCTGGTGTTATCGCGCATTGACAACTGCAGCCTAGTATGGGGAGACTTACCTCAATGTCTTGAAAGGGATTTACATAAATGCATAAACTTCGCAGCCAAGGTGGTATGCAACGGTAATTTCAAAAGAAGTGATCACGTAACCCCTCTCCTTAATAAAATCGGTTGGGTTCCTATTCAAGAAAGGCTCCTCATGCAGAGGGCCCAATACGTATTCTCCTCGTTGTACCTTCCTCAGAGCAATGCTGAGATAGTGCGTTTCCATCCACCCACTGTAACCAACCAAAAAACGAACAGAAACAACAACGTCTTTGTCAACTATCGTTCATCTCACATAGGGCAGAAGTCAATATCAGGTGCCTCACTGTGAAACAAACTTCCCCTGAGGATTAAAATCCCTCAATGACCGAGAGAATTTAAAGCCAAAATAATTCGTCATCTTGCGTCTCAACGATAATTCTTCGTTACAGAAGATACTGAACACGTATGACGAATCTCATTTGCCTGGTATCTGCATTGCTGAATACTCTCCCTTGCTCATTTTTTTATGATTCAAGACGTCACACAACAGTTTGGAATGTCTGCGTAGGTATAATGATTTGATCGCCTATACGCTGGGATTTGCAAACATGCTTATTTGTGTATGTGTGTACGTATATGGGTGTATGTGCGCATATGGGTGTGCATATGTGCACATACATCTGTGTGTACTGGACTAGCAACTGGTATATAAACAATGAATACCACCCTTTTTTCTCACTCTCAACTTCTAACACTACCCAACACATCATTTCATTCTCTTATTGCAAAGCAATCCAAAGCTTAAACGTCTTATACGTGTAAAATGTGGTACCTATGTATGTTTATCAAATGCAGACATTTTGCGCCATATTTCAAAGATAATGTGATCTTTTTTCTAATTTGATACCCTTATTGGACATTCATGTTTTCTTTCTTACTCACGTCCAAAAATGCTCTTGTTGGACTAGTGTAGTGCAATTATCATATCATCTCTTACGCTCTTGAGTACATTATAACAACCGCGCCTAAGCCTCACATATTTCCGGAAATATTTCTGTACTTGGGAACCGTTGTAGGACAATCGTTTTCAAGTTTCTGACTCAGATAGGCTGTTTTGTGCCACTATTTCTAGTACGGAAATTTCATAAAGTTCAGGCCGTAATAACAGATATTTTCGCTGTGTTTCTCAATTGGAATGCTAGTTTATACTGACTAGTTTACGCTTATATTTGCGCACATGCTTACTTGTGTATATGTGTACGTGTGCACGCTATGCGTGCGTAGATGGGTGAATGTGTCACTACGTAACATTTCATTTCACTTCATTAATATAAAGCATTTATAAAATATATATATATTTGTTGCGCGATCACCCACATTTGATAAATCAGACGCTTATGAACCAATAATCTTTTCGATTCAATATTTAATTAAACATCGTTACAATATTTCATTAGAAATTGTAAGCAGCAACACATACTGTAAAAGTTGTCACGAATTTCCTTTGCTCATTATCCTATATTTCAGAACATCGCACAGCATTTTAAAGAACTCGCATGTCTTGTGATTTCCTCGATGCATAGGAATGCATTTGTGTATGTTTACGTGTTGGGTGTATGTATGTGCGTAGGTATGTATGTGCACGTATATGTGTATATATTTACATGTACATGTGCACATGTGTGTATTAAACCGACAACTGGCATTTTTAACTAGAGATAATGGTCTCTTCCTGTTCACTCTCAACTTGTAACATTACCTAACTCGTCATTCCTTCATTATTGTAAAGCATTCACGTAAAAAACTATACATTTTTTGTGTGATCATCCATTTACATTTAAATAAAATGCGTATCAACTAATGATCGTTATGTTAAAATGATTTAATTAGAAATACAAAACTTCTAATTTTCGTGTTTCTCCTGCTAATACTCGTATATGTATTTTTTTCTTTCACGCTTTCCTTGAAATAACATTTTTGAACATCGGCCGAAACAAGCGATTCTGTGTGCTTCCACCCGACCCAGTGGACACTAACCCCGAATAAACGGGCCCTACTGCACACAAAATACCGGGCACCCATCTGGGGCCGGTAACGCTGAAATAATGATAATTAATGACAAGCGGAGCATGACTAGCTTAGGGGCTCACCTGAAGATTCGAAAATTATAATCAGGCGAACACTCTTCAATGTAACCGGCTGTCGAGGACGCAAAAGTCTCCGGTAGCGAAGGTCGGTTTGCTGGAGTGCCGCGGAGCACAAAGGACGTTGCACCCGCGCTCACAGCTGAGTTAAGTCTTTCGTGTCGACCTCTGGCAAACACGCTCGTCAGCTTGCCCGAATCCGTTGCTATGGCTTGGGAATCGTAACAAGAAGAGCAGACGAACGTTTTAGTGTTTGCATATACGTTTTTCGCCGAAGATGTGAGGAACCTCCGCCATTGCTCCGCTTGGTCGTAAATTCCCAGCGTTATTAATTTTTAGGCTGAGTAAGAGGATCACAGCCCAAGAACTTTATTGCGGAAGGTCTTTAAATCTGCCTTACAAAGTCCGCAAAGGACCTCAGCGTTCGAGCAGCGGCTTGAATTTCGACATAATCCCGGCATGAGAAAAAACGGAGATTTCATTAGAAATTTCCGTTACATAGGTTTTAAATACAAACATTTTAATACATTTATGTTACTTTCCAGAGGAAGCATAGAAAGAACACTTATTACATTTATGCGCATATAAATTTTTAATAGTAAACAAAGTAGGAAAGGAAATTAAAGGTGACCTCTCCTAATCAAGTCAGCAAGCTTGCTACGTTTCTGGCGAGCTGCCTGCCGTTTAGGACGTGCAGCTGTCTCAATTTCAGGTTCTTCGGAAATTTCCGAGGAGTCTGATTCAGAAGAATAATGTTGATCTCCAGAGCGTTCACTAGAGAGAGAACTACCCTCACGAGTAAAGGCACTCTCGGGAGGCTCAAAATAAGGATGCAACTCCTCACTCGAGCTTCCCTCTGCGCTTTCCCACCCCTCCCCTGAAGCAGTATCAGAAGCAGCTAACTCCAGGGGGTAAAGTAGATAAATTTCAACGGCAGACTCAGAGTTATCAGCCTTGAGAATTTTAACAACTCGGACCTTGCCATCGCGTCCAGGAAGCAGCGAGATGATACGGACTAAGGTCCAAAACGGTCTAGGTCTTATAGGATGCCTGAGTAAGACAACCTGACCTACTGATAGACATTTATTGTTAAGTGGCAAAGATTTAAGAGGATATGGACCTCTCAGAGAGATTAAGTATTGAGAATACCAGAGTTCCCTGAACTTGGCCACCATCACGTCGCGCCTCTCAAGCGCGGAGAGTAAATGCTCGCGATGCTCACCGTCCTCGGTTTCCAAGTCAGGGACCTCGTCGGAAAGGATTAAAGAGTTAGAGGTAGGATAAAGATGAAGGAATTGAATAGGCATGATAGGCAAAATAGTGTCCCCCGTCTCTGTGTAAGAAAGAGGACGCCGATTAAGATTAAGAGTGATGTCAGAAATAGCAGTGAGAAAGGTGGAGTATGGGTAAGTGCTACGACCAAAGAGCTTGTACAAACTCTCCTTGATAGACTTAAATAAGCGTTCCCAGATCGCACCAAATTGTGGACTATAGATCGGGATAGTTTAAAATTTAACGTTAAAAGTGCGGAAACGTTCTTCATACAAGGATGAAGTTAAAACTTCTGATAAAAGGTCAGAAGCAGCTACGAGAGTTCTAGCATTATCTGAATATACGGAGTTAGGGACACCTTTTTCGTTCGTGAAGCGAATGAAGGCAAAACAAAACTCCTCCAACGTCATGGAAGGAAGAAGCTCTGCATGAATAGCTCTTGTTTGGAAACACGTAAACAATAATAGATATACCTTTTGTTTATGGCCAAAAGGATCTAACACCCAGAAATGAGCTGAAAAGTCCATTCCAGTGGTAGCGAAAGGTCTCACAAAATTAGTCCGACTGTCTGGCAAAGCAGGCGGGTCGGGATTAGAGAAAGCTTTAGCGTTCACCCGCTTGCAAACAATGCATTTGGATAGAACTCTGCGAACAGTACGGTTACTGCGCGGTATCAAATAACCGTCCAATTTTAGTTTTTGCACGGTAGATTCAACACCCTGATGATTAAGAGTTTTATGTGTATGCAAGATCAGAAGACAGGTTAGATGAGAAGAACTGGACAACAGAATAGGGTTCCTAGTATTGTAGTCCAATTCCTCCGCTAAGACAATGCGACTGCTTGATCTAATTAAATTATGAGAGTCAAGAAACAAGTTTAAAGATCTAACAAGCAAAGGCGGACGAGGATTCTTGTTTTTCAAGGCCTCTATCTCGCTGGCGAAATGCTCTCCTTGCATAGAGGAAATGAGATAAAGAAATGCTCGAAGTTTAGCCTCTCCCGGATCAGCGCACTTCCAGATTGCTACAGCTCTAAATACCTTCTCTACCACACCTAATAGTCTGGGGTAGGAGGAAAAGCGCTGAAGCTCCACAATCGAAGCTTCACCTAGAGGAGCGACATTGCCAGCAATACACATATCAGAGATAAATTGCTGCGGAATGCATCCTAAGTGACCCCTAGGCCACTTGTCTCTACTTTCTCTGATCCAAGAAGGACCTTCTAACCATAACGGTATACACTCTAGAAACTTAGACACTTTAACTCCACGTGTTAGCATGTCGGCTACGGTAAACATCGTGGGTACGTACTCATAGCTGTAGGCAGCCAAAGTCTTACATTCAAGTTGCTTACGCATGGCTTCTATGTCTTTTAGTCTGTTGCTTACAAATACAATTTTTCGAGGAGGTTTGCCGCTCAAGAGCCAAGCTAGGGTGACTTGAGAATCAGTAAGAATAGTTACATAAGACACTTTATAGGGAAAGTTAACATCAGACAGCAGAGATCCAAGACACTGATAGGCGAGAAACACTGCCAAAAGCTCAAGAGAAGGAAGAGTTCGCTGGCGAGAAGGCGAAACTTTAACTTTAGAGAAAAGTAATGCGCTGCGTTCCTCTTGGACGCCATAAATACAGGTGCCAGAGGCGCTAGCACTGGCATCACAAAATACAACAAGCTGCGTAGTTTGGTCTCAGCCAAATTCATCCTAGGAAACTCATAATCCTTCAACTCCGAAAACTCCCGACAACAGCTCTGCCATTCCTTACATAAATCTCCCGGAACATCCTGATCCCAACCTAGCCTCAAGGGTGTTAATTTTCTCAAGATGAGCTTACCTCGCACAGAAAAAGGCAACAAAATCCCTAAGGGGTCATAAATAGACGCAACTTCAGAGAGCATTTTCCTTCGTGTTTTGCATGAAGAGTCCAGCTTTTTTACAGACAGAGAAAGAAGATCAGTAGAAGAGTTATAGTCGTACCCTAGCACTCTGGAGTGCACTTCGGCACTACATAGAGCAGGGTCAATTTGGGAAAGAAGATAAGAATTGTTGGATTTCCATTTGCGTAAGGGAACCCACTCTCCTCAAATAAGGCGACGCAACAAACCCGAACAAAAGCCTAGTGTAACGATAATACAAAAATTTGACATCCTGGTAAAGGATAAAGCTGAACTGATTACGGTCAAAATCACAAGCAAGTTTCACCTGCAAGAAAGCTTTAAAGATGTCAGACAGAACCACTACGGTATTTACTCGGAAATAGACCAAAAGTCCTAACAAATTATTCTAGAGATTAGGACCTACATAGGAGGCCTCGTTCAGACTTGGTAAACCACCAACTTTCAACGAGCAATTAAAAACTGGTCGAATTTTAGAAGTTTCTACGTGCGTACGTATTACAGGCCTATGCGGGATCCATTTGTGCGCCCGCACATCTATCCTTTTGACAGAAATAGGTTCTATGATCCCTAATTCAAGCTGCTCAAGGAAGAAATCAATTTGCTTAATCCCCTTTTGGGGATTGTCATTCGCAATTTTACGAGCAAGATATCTTGCTAAAACGAAGTTATTTGGGACTTAAGCCAACAGTTGGCGGTTCCAAGGTAACTGGACCGAATATCTACCTTTTTCATATACAACACTACTCTTGAAGTCTTCCAATTCCTTATCATTTTCTTCCTCCTTAGAAGGTACACCAATAAGCTCTAGGTCTAGCAGTCGATCAAGTCCAATCTGAACTTGACTCGTCTGAAACGTCTAATAAGGAGGTACATACCTTTGGAGCGTCAAAAAGGTTAGTTAACACCTTACAGTAACGGTTTTCGTTTAATTTACCTTTGGCAACTTTCCTTTTGATTTTTGTTTTAGTTTCGCTGTCAAGTGACAGAGAAGGTTTACAAGATTTAACATCAACATTTCTTTTGACTGAGGTTGTAAGATTATTATCTAGCTTTCTAATTTTAGGAGCAACAAGAGAAGTTAGAGAGGAGTTGTAACATTTTAACTCACCAAAAGGCAAAAAACCGTTAGAAGCGCGCATGACCTTATAGCCATTTACATTCTGTAATTCAAGTACTTTAAAAGTTTGAAGAGCATCCACACCCAAAATCCCTTGGACTTGGATGCTATCATTAATAATTTCAGGAAAAGAAGTCGACAAAGAAAATTTAGTTTTCAAAGTTTCGAGTCTAGCCTTCATATCTTTCATGCCCATCTGGAGCCTTAAATTTTTCATTGCGAAGACATCAAGCTCATGCTTCTCACTGTCCGGAAGCACGAGTTCAATGCTAATTTGCTTACCAATTAAAGGAACAGAAGCACCTACTGTGTTAATAGTTTGCTCCTGCAGATCCCCATCAGAAAAGTCAGAACTCAAGGACTCTAAGTCAACCACCGTAGTCTGACTACCAGTGTCTATCAAGTAGTTAATACGTTTTGTTACACCACCATATTTGGTTGTAAGAGCTTAAAGAGGGCACATCCTAAGACGTGCCTTCAACCGTCAGGTTGATGTAGCACGAAGAACACCAGTGTCAGGCAGCGCAAGTGGTGTCGAGTCCAATCTATGTTAGTTACCCATAATGTACATTTTCTTCCAAGTGTTCAGCTTCGCGTACCCAGCCTAGGTCTGTTTCTCTATGCCGATAGTGCGTTCGTTCATTTACTTTAGTTAGCCCTAAGGGACAGTTGTATTGCATTTCAACATTACTTGCTTACCTAGGTAGATAGCACTAATATTTTAAATGATATTTTATGTCTACTACTTTGTTGTGCAGTAGTTAATGTTTGTACACACTATTTTTGCAATAGGAAATAAATAACTGGTTTTGCAGAAAATGTATCAGTGTGTTGAGAAGGCATTGTAAAGAGAATCATCAATAGACACCTCTCATATCCCAAGGTCTAAAGGGTTTTCTTTCTCCTTTATGAATAGGCTTTAGTCTAATAAGACATCTCGCCTTTAAAGGGGCTTAAGGAACCGCCTTGGGAGGACAAACTATTTCGTATAGTTTTGTCGCAAAGGAAGGCGCTGTCGTAGTTTAGCGTATCAGGATTATCCTGATAAGCTTTAACGGACTAATCACGGAGCAGACAGTTGCTCGTCTTCCTAACGGTACCGCCGTAGTTGAGCACAAACAGGAAACTATTCTTGTTGCTTTAACGGACTAAATACGGAGAAGGCGGTACCCACACACACACACACACACACACACCTCACACTCACGACTACGACTGTCGCAGTTCGGCCATTCAGGGATTATCCTGAGGTGCCCTAACGGACTAATTACGGCGAAGACAGTTGTACGTCTCCTAACGGTACCGCCGCAGTTGAGCACAAACGGAAATCATTTCTGTTGCTTTAACGGACTGAATACGGCGAAGGCGGTACCTACACGAACCTCAGGAAGGGCAGCTCCACAGAAAAGCTAGCGCCCCGGAAAAGTAGCTGCACAGAAGACAGCCCCATTTCCACGAACCCCACGTCGACCGCACGGCGGTATCGACATTTCAATGAATTTAGGACATAAAGGGCTAACATGAGTGTTAGCTTTGCACAGGGAACACAGAAATGGNTACGGAATACACGTGCCGGTTTAGAGTTGCTTTTTGTTTCAAGAAGCGAAAGCACTTTGTGCGCATTCTCAAACATTTCTAAAGAAAAGAAACTCGCTTTAGAATTGCGCAGGAGTTCCAGCACAAAAAAATCAGGAATTTTAGTTTTAATGACAGCAGAAAGGAGAAGGTTTCCTGATTTCTCTCCCGAGAAATCCAAACCCAGCTTGGAAAGCTCAAGATGGCGAAACTTAATCATAGATAGGAAAGAATTTATTTCGGCTAGACTCTGAACACTGGGACAGCTAAGCACCTCATCAAGAGCTAATGAGATTAACTTATCAGCGTTGAGGAAATCTTGCCTAAGTAAAGCCCAAGCAGACTGAAAACTAGTCTCTTCATTAGGAAGTCCCTCTATCAAACTGAGAGCTCTCCCTAGAAGTTGATTTTTACGAAAAATGAATTTTTGCCTTTCACTCATGCTAGGATAAGCTTGAAGGGCATTAGAAAAAGACTCTTGAAAGTGAAGGAAGTTGAAGGGGCAGCCTTCATTGTCACTGAATTTTTTCAGTGTCAACTGAGGAGCTCTAAAAATATTTAAAGGTGCATCAAAAGGAGAAACCTTAAAAAAAAAAGAAAAAAAGAAAAACAGTTTATTTCCAATAGAGCTGGTACAAAAGTACCATCATTGGTTTTTAAATATCTTAAAGTTAATACACTAAGATGATACACACACACGAGTATTGTAGTACCCATTTCACTAGTCGAAAAATTATTGAGGGTAATGTACTCCTAATCTTGCTTAAACTACATTTGATGATACATGTAATGAGAATTATAAGAGATAACACAACTTCATGACTTATGACAGTTTACATATACATGACATCAAACTTCGCGATTCTTGACGCCAGGAAATACTATGCGAATCGCTTGATTCGGCCGATGTTCATAAATGTTATTTCGAGGAAAGCGTAAAAGATACAAATATAAGCATGAGGTACACGAAAATTACAAATTTTGTATTTCTAATAACATCATTTTAACATAACGATCATTAGTTGATAAGCATTTATTTGAAAATAAATGGATGATCACACAAAAATGTTTAGTTTTTCACGTGAATGCTTTACAATAATACGAGATGACGAGTTAGGTAA
>JACJUY010002306.1:99937-111046 GCA_014220935.1 Platorchestia sp. MABIK | reverse complement strand
TCATTTCATTCTATTATTGCAAAGCAATCCAAAGCTTAAATGTCTTGTACATGTAAAATGTGGTACTTATGTATGTTTATCAATTGCAGACATTTTGCGCCTTATTTCAAAGACGATGTGATTTTTTTTTTTCTAATATGAAACCCATAAGGACACTCATGTTTTGTTTCTTAGTCACATCCAAAAATGCTCTTGTTAGGCTAGTGTATTGCAATATTCATATCATCTCTTACGCTCTAGAGTATATTATAAAAACCGTACATAGGCCTCACATATTCTGGAAATATTTCTGTACTTGGGAACCGTTGTAGGACAATCGTTTTCATGTTTCTGTTTCAGATAGACTGTTGTGTGCCACTATTTCTAGTACGGAAATTTCATAAAATTCAGGCCGTAATATAAGGTATTTTCTCGGTGTTTCTCGATTGGAATGCTAGTTTATACTGACTGGTTTACGCTGATATTTGCGCACATGCTTACTTGTGTGTGTGTGTACGTGTGCACGCTATGCGTGCGTAGATGGGTGAATGCGTCACTACGTGATACTTTATTTCACTTCATTATTATAAAGCATTTATAAAAAATATACATGTATTTGTTGCGCGATCACCCACATATGATGAATCAGACGCTTATGATCTAATAATCTTTTCGATACAATATTTAATTAAATATCGTTACAACATTTCATTAAAAATTGTGAGCAGCAGCACATACTGAAAAAGTTGTCACGAATTTCCTTTGCTCATTATCCTATATTTCAGAACATCGCACAGCATTTTAAGGAACGCGTATGTATTGTGATTTCCTCGATGCATAGAAATGTATTTGTGTTCGTTCACGTGTTAGGTGTATGTATGTGCGTAGGTATGTGTGTGTGCACGTAAATGAGTATTTATTTACATGTATATATGCACATGTGTGTACTAAACCGACAACAACTGGCATTTTTCGCTAGAAATAGTGGTCTATTTCTGATCACTCTCAATTTGTAACATTACCGAACTCGTCATCTATTTATTATTGTAAAGCATTCCCGTAAAAACTTTACATTTTTTGTGTGATCATCCATTTATATTCAAATAAAATGCTTATCAACTAAGGATCGTTATGTTAAAATGATTTAATTAGAAATCCAAAACTTGTAATCCTCCTGTTCCACATGCTTATATGTATTTTTTTTCCCCCGCTTTCCTTGAAATGACATTTTTGAACATCGGCCGAAACAAGCGACTCATATAATATTTCCTGGCGTCACGAATTGCGAAGTTTTATGTCATGTATATGTAAACTGTCAAAAGTCATGAAGTTNCTTGTATACATGTGTGTATGTGTGCCTTGTGTGTACGTTTATGGGTGTATGTGTGCAAATGGGTCTGCATAAATGCACATATACCTGTGTACGCTGGACTAGGAACTAGCATATGAATAATAAATACCACCCTTTTGTCACTCTCAACTTCTAACACTACCTGACACGTGATTTCATTTCATTATGGTAAAGCATTTATAAAAATACATATATTTGTTGTGTGATAACCCAAATATAATACATAAGATGCTTATCAACCAATGATCTTTACGTAACAATATTTAATTAGAAATTGTAAGCTGCTGCACAAACTGAAAAATAGTTCCGAACCTCCTTTGCTCAGTATCCTACATTTCAATACATCATACAGCGTTCCGCAGAACGTACATGTATTATCATTTGATTGCCTAGATGCATTGGTGTGTATGTGTGTATGTGGGCGTGTTATGTGTATGTATTTAGGTGTGTATGTGCATTTATATGCATACATTTATGCACATACACACATATTTATGCACAAAACCATGAACTAGAATTTGGACTAGAAATACAGCTTTTTTCTGTTCACTCTCAACTTGCAACATTACCTAACTCATCATCTCTCTTTACTATTGCAAAACATTCACAAAAAAAAATTAATTTGTTGCGTGATCACCCATTTTTGTTTTACCAAGATGCTTATGCTAATCAACTAATTAATGACCGTTGTGTTTAAAAATTTCATTTGGATAAAAAAAACTTGTAGTTTTTATAACTTACATGCCCGTAACTGGTATCCGTGTGCATGTGTGTTTCTATGTCCCCGTACATTCATGTATATGTACGTACATTCATAAACTTACCCACAACAGTTTTTTTTGCATAATTTCTGATCAAGCGACTTGTATTTGTCTTAATAAACTTGCTATGTGGGCTAAAGCGTGCTTTTTAAGGCAGTTAATTCACTTTTCTCCATTTTTCCAGCTTACGCTCGTGTGTGTATTAAGACGAAATCATTTTCGGTGGTTAACTTTTCGTATTGTTCCAGCTATGCAGCAAATATTATGGACTTACGATCCAATATACGCGCACCCCAACAAGAGTGTTTTCAACTATGTGTCACAGGGATTTTGTTTTGTTTTCTCAATTACTCACATCCATTTTGCATTTTCAAAACCAAATTAATTACCGCAAAGAGGGAAAGGATGTTAATGTGAGGGTGTTTTAGCATCTTCTTTCCCTTTTTTTGTTCTTAATTAAAACATTTTTAAAAAAGGCCACGGATTCGACAAATGTCATAATTTTAAAGAACAGCATTTTTTAATCTTCTTATCCTAGTTTCAAATTGCTCTTGATAGCTTTGTGTGGAAAAATCTTACCTTCTTACTCTCGCGAATACATTATCACAACGCTATTTTGGATAGTTGACTTTTTGTACGGTTCCACCCTTGTTGAAAATGTTACGGCGAGCAATATTTGCGACAATACTTTTCATGTCTTTGACTCCGATGAACTCTTTGCGCCAGTACTATTAGCGTAAGTGAGAAATATCATAACCATTTTCTGTTTTGTTATAGTGAATATTATATTCTTTCCGAGCTCACTTGGCATACTGTATGAGACGTCAGTGTGAAAAATTGTCCAAAATCCCGATTGTCGACCTCATAGTTCTAGACGCAAAATAAATCAAATCTGTTCATTTTACTTCTAACATCAATCCCTCACGCTCGTATCACTAGCTCCTACGTTCTTTTGCTCATGTTTATAACACGAGTACGCACTAACGAGAAGGTTTTTCAGCAATGCGTCACATGAATTATGTTTTCTTAGTCACTTGTATTTAAATGCATTACCAAAATCTGACTACCGCAACGAAGAGGAACGCATTTTTTCGTGCTTTTCTTCGAATCCTGTTTCAAGAATTATCATGGGTATTACGATAACCATGTATAAATAGCAATTAAGGATCTAGATCATTTGTTTCAACACTTAACATGGGTATTACAATAACCATGTATGAATAGCAATTAAGGGTCTCTATGCTAAGGTATTTGAAGGGGTTTTTCGCTTTTATTTTCAATACATGTGCGCACTAATGAGAGTGTTTTTCAAATGAGCGTCGCGAGGATCGTGTTCTCTTAGTTACTTATATTTAAATGCACTATAAAAATCAGATAAGGCGAGGAAGGGAACTCATTCTTGTTGTTCTTTTCTCTCAATCATTTTTTGTTTCAAAATTTTACACGGGTTTCACGATACCAATGTGTTATTATCAGTTAAGGATGTTAAGGTTAAGGTGTTTTAAAAACCAATTAATCGACATTTCATGTTTGTACTTTATTGGAAATAAATGTTTTTTTCTTTTTTCTTCTTTTTTTTCACTCGAAATGATATTTTTGATTATCAGCCGAAACAAATAATTCTAACATTATCCCATGATGTCAAAAAATCCATAGCTTATATGTCATGCACATGTAAACTGTCATATGTGTTTTCAACCCACAAAGTTCATCATCTTTATTGCTTTCATGAATTAACAACCGCTATTCAACCTTAAAAAACCAGTTATAGGAAACATTTTTATGTATCCTAAGTGTATACATTTTTATGTAAACAAGTATGGTATAATTTGCACTACACAAATACCAAGAACAAATCAGACAGTACGCTTAGAAAGCTACAAAATCCAAAAAGAACTTGGAAAATCATTAGAGAAGTTGCTCGGTATAAAAAATCAGACTGCAAAAACACTTTTGACAACCCCTCAAAAATGGTGAATGACTTTATAACACTCTCTTCTCAAAATTTGGTGACGATGTTTTCGATGAAGTGTCGACGACAGTTTCAGACACATCTACAGGTGCAAATCAGAGCGATGTTTCATCTCCAAATACTAGAAACAAATGGATGCCAAAGCCGGTTAGCGTAATAGAGATACGAAAAATCTTATACATATTAAAAAATACTAAAGCGACTGGACATGATGGCATTAGCCTCCAATGTATAAAAAACAGCTTCCCTGTCACAGCACGCCTTATTTGTTTGATAATAAATGAATCTTTGGCCACAAACAAGTTTCCCGATCAATGGAGACTATCCATTATTAAACCATTACATAAATCTGATGATATCGACATAGCATCAAACTACAGACCAATCAGTCTCCTGCCTGTTATGTCCAAAATATTAGAAAAAGTTATAACAAACCAGCTCTCGTCTTATTTAGACGAGTCACATCAACTTCACTGCAATCAATATGCTCACAGAAGAAACTAGTACTCAAAACGCCCTGCTTGACAAAAAAAATTTAAAACGAAATAGATCAAAAGAAATAACTCTCCTATACTATTGTTTGATCTCTCCAAAGCTTTCGACAATGTTGAGCATAAAAAACTTCTACATAAAATCTCAAACCTCAGAATAGACACTCAGTGGTTTGAAAGCTACCTACTAATCCGCTCTCATGCAATGTGCTTGAATAACAAAATGTCACCATTCATACCAAATAATTTTGGCGTTCCCCAAGGTTCAATCCTCGGTCCGCTCCTATTTTCAATTTTCATCAATGATTTCCCCGCTATCCAGGCAAACTCGTAAATCTCAATGTATGCTAATGACGTACAAATTGTCATGATAAGTTTGACAGCAAATTTGAAAGAAACGCAAACCAACGCTGAAAACCTTCTGAGAAATCTGAAATTGGGGTATGACCATAATGGCCTCAAACTTAACGCAAGTAAAACGCAATGCATTATTTTTAGATCACAGAATACGACTAGTAATTTACCACCATTCACGCTAACATTTGGAGACGATAAAATTAAGCCAGTAGATAGGGTAAAAAATCTTGGTGTTTGGTTTGACAAAAATATGACCTTTAATTCACACGTAGAAACAATGTGCAACAAAATTAACGGAACTTTAATGTTCTTTCATCGCATTAAGAACACACTTGACGAAAAATCTAGGTTATTAGTGATTTAGTCTTTAGTTTTATCGCGTCTGGACTACTGCAGTCTAGTGTGGGGAGATTTACCTCAATTTCGTCACAAAGAGTTGCAAAAATGAATTAACTTCGCACCAAAGTGGTATGCAGAGGAAATTTCAAGAAATACGATCATGCCACCCCTTTTTTAAGAAAACTCGACTGGAGCCCAATACCGAACAGATTCATGATCCAAAATCTCGACGAGTGTTCTCATCTCAGTACCTCCCTCAGAGTAATGCAGATGTGTTAAAAAAAAATCATCCAATGTCGCAAACAAAAAAACAAATCGGAGGAATGATGTCTTGGTCAGTTACCGTTCATCTATCGTGGGACAAAACGCTCTCTCAGTTTCTGGAGCTCCTTTGGGGAACAAGCTTCCCCAGCGCATCAAAAACTCTAAAACTGTAAAAGAATTTAGACTACATTTGTCACGTCATTTTGCATCTCTGTTATAGGGCCTGCAGCCCTTCGGTGTGAATTTCCCATTTACCTGAAGTTTTGATTTTCCTGAAATTTCTGTTAGAAAATTAGAAATTGTTTCATTTTACGTTCGCTAAGTCATTCAAATATTGATCTTCCTTATTTCTGTCGACTATAATGAGCACCACACCCGCCAGTTCAATGCAGCGGAATGAAGGTCGTTTTTTCCATAATTAGTTGTTTCTTCATCTTTACTTTTTATTTTCTCTTTTCTGTATTTTTATTTAACATCCGTATAACAAACAAACTCTGAAAGACATTTTTGTGTGTACATCAATATACAGGTTTATAGATGTGAGGGTTGTGCCGTGTTTTTAATAAATTAATTTTTGGCTAACGTTGTCTCACTATTTCGAAATCACCCACGAAGATGTTTCCATCGATTTCGGCTGAGCTGGGGGAAGGGGGTAATTAAGCATTTCATTTTCTTAATTTTTTTCAGTGCGTTCAGCGTACACTAGCACTGAACTTTTACATCAAAAATAACTCTAAATTTCCGTAATTAAAGTTATTACCGTGAATCAATGTTCAATCTACCTCTACGGGCTAAATTTTGTAAATATTCGCCACTCTGGTGTGATATCCGCCCACAATGTTTTCCATTTTATCCCATGTACCCATGTCCGTATAATGCTAAAGAGAAACCGATAGGATGTGAACCCCGAGATGTTTTCTTTGCTGTTGTGTTGTTCCTTGACTGTAACCTGAGTTTTCTTTAAAATCTCTAATAAGAAATTAAAAACCTGTTCATTTGTATGTTTTTCGAAGTCTTCTTTCTTATTAGTTATTTTTTCCGAAAAATTTCTTACGATTACAGTGAGCTCGACTGTCATTTTCGATGTAGTAGGAGGTAGGTGGTTTTTTATATCTTTTTATTTCATATATATATTTTTTCTGATATTCACTTTCAAGTATGCATATTAACATGTGTGTCCGTATGTAGGTATATGTATATCTACACAAATAGATATACATGTTTCTATTTCTAATTTTTATGTGAAAACAATCCGGTTAATTAATTTTATTGCACTTGCGAAATGATTCAGAAATAGATCTGTCACTTCCCCAAGGAGCGTTTCTGTGAATGGGAAAAATAAAAAATACAATTACACAAGTGAAATAAAGCGTAATTTGAGCATGTGATTCGTGTAAAATTATCTTACTGTCCATACATTGAACAAGCTGTGAATTTTCATTTTGAGTATATGTTTGTTTACGCATTTCTGCCATAATTTTGCGGATATTTGCTAATCATAAGTGATATCCGGCTTACACTGTATCTATATTTTATCACATGTACCCATGTCCGCATGATGACTGAGAGGACATGAAATATTTTTTTATTGTTGTTCTCGACAGTAACTTGAGTTTTCTTAAAATTTCTGTTTGGAAATTAAAAACCATTTCATTGTTACGTTTTTCGAAGTCTTTTTTCGTGTCACTTATTTTTCTTCAGATTATTTCTTACGATTACACAGAGCTTGACTGTCATTTTAGACGTAGCAAGAGCAAGATTGTTTTTTGTATCTATTATTTTTTTTTAGATTCATTTGCAATACGTACATATATGAATATGTGTGTGTGTGTGTGCATGTATGCGTGTTTGTGTGCGCACGCATACACGCATGTCTATGAATCTGTGTGCACATGTACATGTTCACACATATATATATACATACATTTGCATATATATGTTTCTATTTCTATTTTTGTGGAAAAGCAAAACCTCAAGACACAATACATTTTACCTAAACCTCTGCGACCAGTTAACACTGAACCAAATTCCATAAAAAATTTACTTATTGCGCTTGCTTAACGATTCAAAATTAGATCTATCACGACCCCAGAGGGCATTTCTGTGAACAGAAGAAATGAAAAATGTAAACAGGCAAATGAAATAAAGCGCTCGTAAAAAAATTATCTCTCTGTCTGAATAGCGGAACAAGCAATGAATTTCATTTTTGCGTAAAAGTTTGTTTACGCGTTTTTAGATGTGCGTGCTGTGTTGCGCGATGTTCTCTATAAATTACTTTGTGACTAACCTTTTCTCAATACTTGATAGTCATTTACGATGGTGTTTCAATCTGCTTCGGTATAGCGTTCTCTGTCTTTTTTTTATTTCGATTCAACTAATAATTTAGGAATTCCGAAGAATTCTTTAGTAATATTTGAATTTTATAAGTTGTCAGCCATCTCTTAGAATGTGAAATATCCAAAATGTCATCCACGATATGATATTTATCATTTTTTATTTAACTATCCCTTGACAGGGTTAATCTATTAGCACGCCACGTATGGCTTGTCTGCTAGTACGCCTCGTATAGTTTGTCTATTAAACGCCTCATATGATCTATCCATTTGTACACCTCGGATAGTTTGTCTATCAGTACTCCTCGTATGGAACGTTTGTCTTAGGACGTCTTCCATTAAGAAATTTTTGAAAGCCAATATGTTGGCATGTATTTCATGGGGCAACGTTTTTGGAAATGAACGTTTTTTTCTTCTTTTCTATTGACAGTCGTGAGATTGTTATCTCCGACAAGAAGAGTGTCCAAAGGTTTTCTGCGATTTGATTCAAAACACTGAGTCGCATAAGCAGGGATCTCTGGCGTAAAACCAGAAGAACCTACAAACAAACATCGGCATTTTAGGATGCTTAATTTCCAATCAAGCCTGATACATATGATCTTGAGCATTGGTTTTTCAAATGTCTTATAACTAACGTACCATTTACAGGACACCATGAAGGTTCCCCCGTAAAGCCGGTACCCATTTCCGACACCTGGGTTGAGTGAGGTATTGTGCCTGAGCTTTCCCTTATACCCAACGGGGAAAATCGCCGCGCCAGCGCCGGGATACGAACCCTCGTCTCCAACATGCAAGGCCGAACCCTTAACCGCTGTGCCACTGCGAGCACGTGCGAGTTCAATTTGAAAAGTTGCTTTATTAAGAGCCTAATATTTGAAGCGGCATAAGATATCGAAAGTGGACTAGGAGGTGTCCGCTGTTTTGACATTTTCGTTAAGTGGGCTGCAGTGAGAGACAGGTTTTTGTTTACGTGAAGAATTATCTGTGACGCTGAAATTAATAACGGGTGCAAGCTACTGAATGCTATGTTAAAGTAATTAGGATCGCTACAGTTATAAATATTAGAACTGCCAACATTATGCTCATTATGCATCGCATTCTTCTCATCAGCTCCTGATAAATTTACATTTTTATCCATCATAACCGAAAATTTTTTTGGTGACTCTGATGATGATGTTTCTTTTTGAGTACAGTTTGAACTGTGGAGTTTAGACCCAGGGACTCCTTCCTTGCACTTGCTAGGACTTGTTTCGAGTACGTACGTTGTTGGCGTTTAAACTAGATTGTCGCAAGCAGCGCCTGGGAGATTTTTTGTCTGTGTCGGACAACTCTGATTTTGCGGTCAGTACTGGTGATGGTTTGGGGGTTGTGAAGCTCTCATTGGCGTCACACTTCTTGACAATCAATGTTACTACTGACATTTTGAGCGGTTGAGGCTTTTGAACGAATGATTTTACATGTGAGGTTTTTGGTGGTTTTTGTTTCCGTTTTATGAATGGTTCATATATATTCCGCTATTTTGTACCTGAGTTTTCATGCTGAGCTGTGCTGAGAGATGTTATTTCTCGAGATAAAGCTGTTTTCCGAGTAGCTGAGCAAGTTCCGTTTGATTACATCGTGAAATTATATTGTGGGATGTGTGGATAGAGATGAAAATAATTTAATTTTGTTTACTGGGTAGAAGTTTTGGAATGGGTAACTTTCGTCATGGCTAGAAAGATAACCGCTTAAATGTGAGTGAGGATTTAGCTACTCATTCAGACTCAAAAGCACAGCCTTCTAAAGGTTGAGGAAGAACATTTGATGCGGGAAAGGCTTCGCTACATTTGATGGACTCAATGTATTCTTTCCTTTTGTTAATTTATAAGGGGACATTGTCTATCAGTAAAGTAAGGCAGGCTTCATTTGGCTTACAAAGCATCAGAAAGCAGAGTTCGGAGAGGAACAAGGGAGTTCGGCGTAGAGTATGGGCAGGGGGGGAATGCGGGGTGCGGATGCAGGCTGGGTGAGGTTCGGCACTCATAGAGGCATATTGTTTGAGACCTGTGCAGAATGTCACTTTACTCATTCAATTTCCCTACTTCACTCACATTTTACAGAATTTTTCCCTCTTTTACTTTTAACGCCACCAATTCACCAAGTTTGTCGAGGTACAAAGTTATTTGCTGGTAAGTTAATTTAAACTAATTTCTTAAAAGTTGAACTTGTGCTTCATAAACACAACATAAACTTTTACAATAACAAATGAGAGGTGCGTAAAAGTTACAACTCTATTTTATTTTTCAAAATTTTCGAGTTTGCCACTGCATCATGTCTATTTTGTTGCCACACTGATTTTCGTGATACATTTGTTCTATTTTTTGGAGGTAGGGATGACATGGAGATGCGGAAAGGGAGGAGGGGGTTTGCTTGTGGCTGACCACCGAGCGAGGGTCGCACTAGTTAGAGACATCTTGGTGGCAACACTGCTGATTGTGAGCACCCGCAGCCGGTTCCCCTCTAGACTTGGTATCGTTAGCAGTGAATGTCGCCAAGTGTGTTCCTAGGTTAAATGAAGGCTAAGTACTTCCTACTCTTCCAAATATAACTAACTCATTCTATTTATTCTCCTGTGTTTCATTTCTCTTATTCCGCTCTTCTCTTGCTTAGTCGTCATCTAGTTAAGAGTGTTCGGAGCTAAGAAGATATCTGAGAGGTGAGTGCATTTGTGCAGATGTGTTGATGTCATGTACTATGTGTTGTTAATTGTGGTGCTATGCTACTAGGATAGGTTATCAGTTGTTCATTTACTTCTACTACATATCCTGTGGCTGCCTCAGACAAGCACTAGGTGGGGAAGGTTCAGAAAAGTCCACGGATGATGTAAAATTTGTCTTAAACAGCCATTTTGAACACATAAAATTTCCTGTTGGTAGAAAGGTGTAGTTAGTACAAAAACACTACAAAAATTATACAGTTTTTAGAGTTTAAAATCTAAAGAAGAAAGAAAGAAAAACAGTTTATTTCCAATAGAGATGGGACAAAATTGCCATCATTAGTTTTTTAATTTCTTAAAGTTAACACACTTAAATGATACACACACACGAGTATTGTAATACCCATGTCACTAGTCGAAAAACGATTGAGGGTAATGTACTCCTAATCTTGCTTAAACTACATTTGATGATACATGTAATGATAATTATAAGAGATAACACAACTTCATGACTTTTGACAGTTTACATATACATGACATAAAACTTCGCAATTCGTGACGCCAGGA
>JACJUY010002306.1:86054-99191 GCA_014220935.1 Platorchestia sp. MABIK | reverse complement strand
GAGTATTCAGCAATGGAGATACCAGGCAAATGAGATTCGTCAATACGTGTTCGGTATGTTCTGTAACGAAGAATTATCGTTGAGACGTAAGATGACGAATTATTTTGGCTTTAAATTCTCTCGGTCTTTGAGGAATTTTAATACTCAGGTGAAGTTTGTTCCACAGTAAGGCGCCTGAAATTGACAGAGCCTTTTGCCCTGTGTGAGATGAACGATAGTTGACTAAGACATTGTTGCTTCTGTTCGGGTTTTGGTTAGTTACAGGGGGTGGATGGAAACGCACTATCTCAGCATTGCTCTGAGGAAGGTATAACGAGGAGAATACGTATTGGACCCTCTGCATGAGGAGCCTTTCTTGAATAGGAATCCAACCTAGTTTATTAAGGAGAGGAGTTACGTGATCACTTCTTTTGAAATTACCGTTGCATACCACCTTGGCTGCGAAGTTTATGCATTTTTGTAAATCCCTTTGAAGGCATTGAGGTAATTAAGTCTCCCCATACTATAGGCTGCAGTAGTCAATGAGCGAAAACACCAGGGATTGAATGGCTAAAAATCGAGATTTTTTGTCTAGCATACTCTTTATACGATGAAAAAACATCAAAGTTCCGTAAATTTTGTTGCAAGTATTCTCAACTTGAGATTTGAAAGACATGTTTCTATCGAACCAGATACTGAGGTTTTTAACTTTTTCTGATGCCCTAATTTTATCATTTCCAACTGCGGGTGTAAAATCTGAAGATTTCTTAATTGCATCTTTGGATCCAAAAATGATGCATTGTGTTTTATTAGCATTTAATTTGAGACCGTTTCGGTCGTACCATGATTTCAGGCTAGTCAGTATTGTTTCGGCTTTAATTCGCGTCTGTGGTATTTCCGATACAGAACTTGTTATTGCAATTTGAACATCATCTGCATACACTGCGATCCGTGTGTTAGAAGGCATTGGAGGAATATCATTAATGAAAATAGAAAACAGTAGCGGACCAAGAATGGATCCTTGGGGAACACCAAAACTGTTTTGAATGCATGGGGACAATTTGTTTTCTATGCGGACTGCATGAGATCAATTTGACAAGTAACTTTCAAACCATTGCGTGTCTACTCCCAAGTTCAGTATTTTACGTAGAAGTCTACCATGTTCGACGCTATCGAACGCTTGAGAGAGATCGAGTAGCAGCAGGAGTGTTACATTCTTTTGATCGATGTCACTGTTTATTTTTTCAGAGATTTTGAGCGGAGCGTCTTGAGTGCTTGTGTTTCTTCTATAGGCGTATTGATTTCGGTGGAGTAGATTTGACTCGTCCAGGTGAAATGATAATTGATTTGTCACCACTTTCTCCAATATTTTGGACATGACAGGTAAAAGACTGATAGGCCTGTAGTTTGATGCTGTATTTAGGTCACCACTTTTATGCAACGGTTTAATAATGTAGTGTTTCCATTGGTTTGGAAACGTGTTGGTTGCTATTGATGTATTAATTATCAGACGAATCCATGGTGCTGTGACTGGGAAACTGTCTTTGATGCATTGAAAACTGATTCCATCATGTCCAACTGCCTTTGTGTTTTTTAATGAGTGTAAGATATTTCTTAACTCTGGTAAATCGACAGGACGTGGTCTCCACCTGACATCAGCCCTCGAGGGTGTAGGGGGGCGTGAATTTCCAATTTTCGTTTCACCTGGATTGGTACACACCTCACTGAAAACTTGAGCCCCTACTTTTGAAAAGAATGTGTTGAAATTCGTGGCTGTTGCCAAGGGATTTTCAAAATTATTTACACGATCTAAATTTTTAATGGGGCTACCTCACTAATGATTTCCCAAGTTCGTTTCGGGTTATTTTTAGCCGTTATAAGTTCCTGGTGGAAGTGAGTTTGTTTTGCTTCAGTGATTTTCTTTCGAAGAATTTTGTCATGTTCTTTATATCTCTTGTATAGGTGATAATAAAATAAGGACGCAAAAGTTAGGTCAGAATTGCATCACCGGCACAAGCAAACATATCTCAGTGAGCACGAGTAATACTTCAGTGGCCTAGCCAACACATAAATTATAGGCGAGTCCTCGCACGATTTTCATAACCGCATCCCAATGGCACACTCAGATACTAGCTGCCAACCTAACGAGACACTTATAAAATACTAAGGTTAGGTAGTACTCCAGACACATAACCAATCAGGTAGACGCTGAATTGAAGGTACACGGCGATTTCTATATTAACAATGCTTTGACAACTTGAGATGTCTCTGATTCAACATGACCAGTCACAAAGGTCTAGTAATTCAACATCACCACATGGACATAATTATAACACAAACATCTACAAAGGTGGTCAATAGCACACTTAGACACATCAGTATATATAAATCACCTAAAGGGAATGAACACAGTCTTGTAGGACACGCACAATCAGCTAGGCAATCCAACACGGCCCTCAGTCAAGCCAATATCACTACATCACAAATGGGCAAATGTTATAAACTTTACAGGCAGGCTTTCAGCGAGTCTAGTGAGGAATTACATGACTCTAGAGCTCAACAACCAGAGCTTTTATCCATTAAAGCAAGTATTTATACAACACAGTGAGCATAGATCAAAGTAAGGCTAATCAATCTAATTCAAAAATGCATGAGTTGGCATGGGAGTACCACAACACAGATCAAAGGCAGACTTCACAATTAAAACAATGTGTTCTAAATTATCTTGCTGTACTAAAGGTCTTAAAAAGTGTTTCAAGAAACATTCTCAAGTGCTTGAAAGTATGCTTTAATTTATACAAGAATTTTCAAAACCATCAGCAAGAGAGCTACCTAACCTTGAACAACACAGATAAAAGCAGACTTGACAATTAAAACAATGTGTACAAAACTATCAGCAAGAGAGTTATATAATGAATGAAGAATCATCAAGTATGTGGAATTTGTATGAGCAACACAGAGAAGCTGTGGCAGCATATATTCCAACCCAACATCATTTGAAGTCTTCCAGCTTTCATCGATTCTATTCACTAGCTGGAGATAATGCAGAATAAGTCTACAAACACAATAGTACATCTTTGCCTATATCACTAAATATAAACACACTCACATTTCTTTCTCTAGTCTCTCCACGATACGCTTCACATAACTGGCGGCTTCTGCTCAGCTCGCAGAGGTTGTATACCTAACGTCCGGAAGTGGGCATTTCCGGAAAACGAGCGGACTTGCGGAATGATTCTTTCGAGGTTCGAAGGTATAAATTTTCTATCTCTGTTTGAAAATATAAATTCCCCAAACTGCTGCGAAGGCAGCACAAATCCCATTTGATTGTGTACTAATGATGTACCTGAGCTTGCTGAACTAGGTATGTTACACAACTGAACACATTTTAAACTCTTTTCCAATTTCACGATTCAATGAGGTAGAAAGCACATTCACAAATATTCAGTTTTAGCTTAGGGTATCGGGAAATTCTTGTGGTGTTTTCCCTCAGGCTACTTTACGCTCCGGGCATAGTATGAACATCTAAGGATTCTGAATATCAATGCCCGAAGAGAGTGCCTGAGGTACTAACGAACCCGACAGATTAAAAAAAACACAACTGGAGTAAATGCCGTTCTATTGTGAATATCACCGACAGTAATGGCACACGAGGAAAATATTACTGTCAGGTATTAATGTACCAAGATACGTCTTAGAAGACCGTCAGGTGATGTGGAGTGGCAGCACGGATGGCGATAGAGTGACTATTGAGTGCGAAGCGGCGGTAGAGGCAGTTGAGACTGTAGCTGGCGGTTTGTCGTGAGCTCCATATGGCTGGATACCATGGAAGAGCCGTTAACAGGAAACTTAATTCTGCTTTCTTCTCAAAACGTTGAGAAGCGGCTGATGTGGTGTCGGGATCACAAAACCTGGTCTCCAGATCAGTAAAAGCGAGTAGTATTCTCTGATGAGTCCAGTTTTACTCTTTTCTGCCGTCGGGGAGAGTTTACGTGTGGAGGCAGCCCAAAGAAGCTTTCAACTCGGACTGTCTTCTTCCCACGATAGAGCACGGGGGAGTCTCAGTAACGGTTTGGGAAGTCATATCGTGGAGTTCTCTTGGTCCAATTGTTGCCCTGCATGGTAGGATCAATAACAAAGAAAACATGAACATTTTGGGCTATCAGATGCACCCAAAGTGCCTAACTCTGTTTCCTGAAGGTGACAGCATCTTCGATTCAAGACGATAATGCTTCAATCCACACATAATTCCGTCACATGAATTATGCTTTTCTTAGTCACCTGTATTTTAAATGCATTACCTGAATCTGACTACCGCGACAAAGACGAACTCATTTTTTTGCGCTTTTCTCTGAATCATGTTTTCGACAATAATCATGGGTATTACGATAACCCTGTATGAACAGCAATTAAGGATCCAAATCATTTGTCTCAACACTTAATTAACATGGGTATAACGATAACCATGTACGAATAGCAATTAAGTGTCTCTGTGTAAAGGTATTTAAACGCGATTTTTGCTTTTATTTCAATTTAAATGCGAACAAATGAATACATTTTTCAACTACGTGTTACGAGAATTGTGTTCTCTTAGTAACTTATATTCAAATGCACTGTCAAAATCAGATTAGGCAAAGGAAAGGAAGTCATTTTTGATGTGCTTTTCTGTCAATCATTTTTGATTCAACATTTTACAACTGGCGCGCCAAATTTCGACCACTCGCGCGAACACAAACTTTAACACAGTCTTTCTCCCTAAAAACAGGATAAAAAAGGGGTAGTTTTGAAAGACGCATGGAAAATGCTCTAACTTTTGAGAGAATGCGACTATCAACTTAAAATTACTCTCAAATGAAAGAGCGAAACATTCTCAATTTCCCATATCGAACACACGACCACCACCCTAACGGTTTTCTGGAAAATACAGAAGTTTATCGATAAGCCTTTCCGACTCGCGCGTCGTCCAAAAACATGGGTTGACCGGCTCGTAACTTTCGAAAGAATGCACCGATCATCTTTAAATTACTTTCAAATGAAAGAGCGAAACATTTTCTATTTTCCATATTGAACACACGACCACTACCCTAACGGTTTTCTGGAAAACACAGAAATTTATCGATAAGCCTAATCGACTCGCGCGATGTCAAAAAACTTAAGTTGACCCTTTCGCAGAAGAAAAGAAAAGAAAAAGAAAAACATTTTATTTCCAATGAAGTATAACATGAAATGTTTATACATTGGTTTTTAAAATACCTGACATTAACATTCTTAACTGATAATAACACATTGGTATCGTAGTACCCGTGTAAAATGTTGAATCAAAAAATGATTGACAGAAAAGCATATAAAAAATGAGTTCCTTTCCTTTGCCTAATCTGATTTTGAAAGTGCATTCAAATATAAGTTACTAAGAGAACACAATCCTCGTAAAGCTTAGTTGAAGAATGTATTCGTTTGTGTGCATATAAATAGAAAAAAAAATCGCGTTTAAATACCTCAACGCAGAGAACCATAATTGCTATTCATACATGGTTATCGTAATACTCATGTTAATTAAGTGTTGGGACAAATGATTTAGATCCTTAATTGCTATTCATACATGGTTATCGTAATGCCCATGATAATTGTTGAAAGCGTGATTCGGAGAAAAGCATGAGAAAAAATGCGTTCGTCTTTGTCGCGGTAGTCGGATTTTGGTAATGCATTTAAAGTACAGGTGACTAAGAAAAGCATAATTCATGTGAGTCATTGCTGAAAACCCTCACGTTAGTGCGTAATCGTATTGAATAATGAGCATAAGAACATAGGAACTAGTGATACGAGTGTGAGGGATTTATCTTAAAAGTTAAATGGGCAGATTTGATTTGTTTTGCGTCTAGAACTATGAGGTAGACAGTCAGGATTTGAGACAATTTTTCACACGGACGCATCATCTACTGTGCCAAGTGGTGAGCTTCGGAAAGAACATAATGTTTACTCTAACAAAACAAAAAAAATTATGATACTTCTTACGCTAATAGTGCTGGCGTATAGAGTTCATCGGAGTCAAAGACATGAAAAGGATTGTTGTACAATGCTAGCCGTGACATTTTCAACATATGTAGGTGGAACCGTACAAAAGTTAACTAGCCAAAATAGTGTTATCATATTGTATTCACTAGAGTAAGAAAGTAAGAAGAGCAATTTAAGACCAGAATAGGAAGATTAAAAAATGATGTTCTTTAAAGTTATGACATTGTTTGAAACCTTGGCCTTTTTTTAAAATGTTTTAATAACATGAAAATAAGAGAAAAATGATGCTAAAGTACCCTCGCATTAACATCCTTTCTTTGCGGAAATTAATTTAGTTTTGAAAATGGAAATAAATGTAAGTAACTAAGAAAACGATCCCTGTGACACATAGTTTAAAATACTCTTGTTAGGGGGCGCGTATATTGGATCATGAGTCCATAATATTTGCAGCATATCTTGAGCAAAGCGAAACGTTAGCTACCGAAAATGATTTAGTCTTAATGCACTCACGGGCGTAGGAAAGTAAAGCTTGCCGATGAATTACGTCGAACGTTCAAATGCTTAAAAATGAGCGAAAAATGCTTTCAAATATCTTGAAATTTTGACCATGATGCAACTGCGTGTTGTCAGAACATCTAATTTTGCTCTGTTCTAACATACTAAATAATAATATTCTCAACGTTACTTTTAATCAACAGACCATTTCATTCGCATATGTTGAAAAATTCGATGCCAAATATCAAGGCCGGAAGCACATCGAACTATAGACCATGTCGTATAGAATGTGGACCATGTAAAATTTTCGAACAATTTCATAGCAGAGGAACATAATTTAATTTCTGAGAATACATACTAGAAACGATTCAGGATATTACTATCATTTAATTAATCAATTAATCGGTTAAAAAATTCCAGAGCAAATGCTTCTTACCTATAACTGAAAATTGAATAGGATAAAATGGAGTAAGCCCGTGAATACTCTGACAACGTAAATATTGAAGTGGGCGCACAGTACAAGTTTGTTGACCTGCAATAAATTCAAAAAAAGAGAACACTTAAACGCTTTGAAGGAATTTGTTGAGACGTCGAAAAAATTCTATTCAGAATGACATAACCTCAACATGAATATATTAGCCTGTACGAAAAACTTACCGCAGAAATCGTAGCGAGGGCGAATGCATTAATGCCTAAATTACCTGTTTCGCACGAGAAAGTGTAAAAAAAACATGCCATTAAAATCTGCAACACTGACATAATTTGATAAGAAAAAGTTAAACGTAAATATCAATAAATATCACATTAGGATTGGTACAAAACCAACCCAAGTGGACGAATGAACATTTCAATGGATGAACATATAAATGAAAAAAAAAAACGAAAAACAAGATAACACAATAGCTTATATTGAGACAATACCCATGAGCAAAAGACAAATAGTTGAGTACAGGATTTAGCAAATGCTTGAAAGAAAAACAGAAAAACATCGGCACCTACGGATGCTTTATTTCCAATTCAAGCCTGATACATATCCCCTTGCACATTGGTTTTTCAAATGCCTTATAACTAACACCAGGACGCCATAGTGCTTTCCCCCGATCAAGACCGGTACCCATTTCAGACATCTGGGTAGAGTGGGGTATTGTGCTTAGAATTTTTCTACTATACCCAACGGAGAAAATCGCCACCAGCGCCGGGACTCGAACCCTCGTTGCCCTCACGGAGGCACGTCCTAGAGCCACACCGCTATGACGAGCACTAGACGGAATATCTCACCGTGGTCTGTTGGATCAAGTTATCTTTGGATCTTATTATTTAGGATGCTCCATACGCTGTATCTTGGTTTATAAATGAAAAAACGCCATCCACTATGTAGTAATACCCAGATACTTGCTTAGTTGGAAAGGAATAGAGAAGTTGTAATAGCCTGTCACGTTTTAAAATATAGGGGTAATATTTAAAGTTTGTATAGGATAGGAAAAGACTTAATTTGTTACACATTGGAATCTAGCTGGATGTGCTTAATGACCGTATCTGTGGTACGAGTTTGCTTTTTCTAACATTGTCGAGTCCCGTCATTTTTGACGGGCTGTGTACATTAACATAGCGTTCACTCGGCTAAGTTTGAAAATTTCCACCTGAAGAAGTTAATTTTTTTCGTACCTGCCATAGATTTCTGTATTTTTGTAAATGACCCCTGTTACTAAAAAACATTTTTCAACGCCACCTTGCGACTCTCCCACTGATCAAACAGGCTAATCGTGTAGAGATGACAACTATAAATAAACTGTGCCAATTACACATGCATGATCAAAGTTTGAACGCTAAACTAGACTGGCAAAGTTCCAGTTTTATAGGTTTTACTGTCGAGATGCATTCGAACAGAGCTCCATCTGGATGTGAATTAAGAGAGACTTTTTTGCGCAGGTTAGGATGTTGATGTGATACTCATCATAAAAAGAGGAGAATGAAGAGAACGAGGTGTTGCAGAATTAAATTCAAAATTCAAACCTAAGTTTTTTGACGACGCGCGGGTCGGAAAGGCTTATCGATAAATTTTTATATTATCCAGAAAACCGGTGCATTCTTTCGAAAGTTACGAGTGGGTCAACCTATGTTTTTGGACGACGCACGAGTCGGAAAGGCTTATCGATAAACTTCTGTATTTTCCAGAAAACCGTTAGGGTGATGGTCGTGTTTTCGATATGGGAAATAGAAAATGTTTCGCTCTTTCATTTGAAAGTAATTTAAAGATGATCGGTGTATTCTGTCAAAAGTTACGAGCCGGTCAACCTATATTTTCGAACGACGCGCGAGTCGGAAAGGCTTATCGACAAACTTTTGTATTTTCCAGAAAACCTTTAGGGTGGTGGTCGTGTGTTCGATATGGAAAATATAGAATGTTTCGCTCTTCATTTGAGAGTAATTAAAAGATGATCGGTGAATTCTTTCGAAAGTTACGAACCGGTCAATCTATGTTTTTGGACGACGCCCGAGTCGTAAAGGCTTATCGATAAACTTCTGTATTTTCCAGAAAACCGTTAGGGTGATGGTCGTGTTTTCGATATGGGAAATAGAGAATGTTTTGCTCTTTCATTTGAAAGTAATTTAAAGATGATCGGTGTATTCTGTCGAAAGTTACGAGCCGGTCAACCTATGTTTTCGGACGAACCGCGAGTCGGAAAGGCTTATCGATAAACTTTTGCATTTTCCAGAAAACCGTTAGGGCGGTGGTCGTGTGTTCGATATGGGAAATAGAGAATGTTTTGCTCTTTCATTTGAGAGTAATTTAAAGATGATCGGTGCTTTTTTTCGAAAGTTACGAGCCGGTCAACCTATGTTTTTGACGACGCGCGAGTCGGAAAAGCTTATCGATAAACTTCTGTATTTTCCAGAAAACCGTTAGAGTGATGGTCGTGTGTTCGATATGGGAAATAGAGAATGTTTCGCTCTGTCATTTGAGAGTAATTTGAAGTTGATAGTCGCATTCTTTCAAAAGTTAGAGCGCTCTCCATGCGTCTATCAAAACTACCCCATTTTTACCCTGTTTTTAGGGAGAAAGACTGTGTTAAAGTTTGTGTTCGCGCGAGTTGTCGAAATTTGGCGCGCCGGTCATTTTACACGGGTAGTATGATGCCAATGTGTTATTATCAGTTAAGGATGTTAATTTTAAGGTGTTTTAAAAACCAATGTATCAACATTTCATGTTATACTTTATTGGAAATAAAATGTTTTTTCTTTCTTTTTCTTTTCTTACTACCCACATCGTTAAAAATTTGTATGAAGAGCATGAAATTGAGCGGGAATACATGGAATGGCCCCCTTAACCTCTGTATCTTAATATCATCAAGCATTTGTGCTGAATACTCGAGCGACAGGTCATGAATCACTACCCTCCACCCTCCCGTCTGAAGGAGCTTGTATGCTTCCACCCGACCCAGTGGACACTAACCCCGAATTAACGGGCCCTACTGCACACAAATTACCGGGCACCCATCTGGGGCCGGTAACGCTGAAATAATGATAATTAATGACAAGCGGAGCATGATTAGCTTAGGGGCTCACCTGAAGATTAGAAAATTATGTTCAGGCGAACACTCTTCAATGTAGCCGGCTGTCGAGGACGCAAGAGTCCCCGTTAGCGAGGGTCGGTTTGCTGGAGTGCCGCGGAGCACAAAGGAAGTTGCACCCGCGCTCACAGCTGAGTTAAGTCTCCCGTGTCGATTTCTGGCAGACACGCTCTTTGGCTTGCCCGAATCCGTTGCTATGGCTTGGGACTCGTAACAAGAAGAGCAGATGAACGTTTTAGTGTTTGCATATACGTTTTTCGCCGAAGATGTGAGGAACCCCCGCCATTGCTCCGCTTAGTCGTAAATTACCAGCGTTATTAATTTTTAGGCTGATTAAGAGGATCACAGCCCAAGAACTTTATTGCGGAAGGCCTTTAAATCTGCCTTACAAAATCCGCAAAGGACCTCAGCGTTCGAGCAACGGCTTGAATTTCGACACAATCCCAGCAAGAGAAAAAATGGAGGTTTCATTAAAAATTTCCGTTACATTGATTTTAAATACAAACATTTTACTACATTTATGTTACTCTCCAGAGGAAGCATAGAAAGAACACTTATTACATTTATGCGCATATGAATTTTTAATAGTAAACAAAGTAGGAAAGGAAATTAAAGGTGACCTCTCCTAATCATGTCAGCAAGCTTGCTACGTTGCTGGCGAGCTGCCTGCCGTTTAGAACGTGCAGCTGTCTCAATTTCAGGTTCTTCGGAAATTTCCGAGGAGTCTGATTCAGAAGAATAATGCTGATCTCCAGGGCGTTCACTAGAGAGAGAACTACCCTCACGAGTAAAGGCACTCTCGGGAGGCTCGAAATAAGGATGCAACTCCTCACTCGAGCTTCCCTCTGCGCTTTCCCACCCCTCCTCTGAAGCAGTATCAGAAGCAGCTAACTCCAGGGGGTAAAGTAGAAAAATTTTAACGGCAGACTTAGAGTTATCAGCCTTAAGAATTTTAACAACTCGGACCTTGCCATCGCGTCCAGGAAGCAGCGAGATGATACGGACTAAGGTCCAAAACGGTCTAGGTCTTATAGGATGCCTGAGTAAGACAACCTGACCTAATGATAGAAATTTATTGTAAAGTGGCAAAAATTTAAGAGGAGATGGACCTATCAGAGAGATTAAGTATTGAGAGTACCAGAGTTCCCTGAACTTGGCCACCATCACGTCGCGCCTCTCAAGCGCAGAGAGCAAATGCTCGCGATGCTCACCGTCCTCGGTTTCCAAGTCAGGGACCTCGTCGGAAAAGATTAAAGAGTTAGAGGTAGGATAAAGATGAAGGAATTGAATAGGCATGTGTAATATAGCGGGAAGTGTAAGTTCTAGTTAGACATACCAAAAGTTGGCAACGCTCGTGAGAGTAACAATCGCAGCCAGTCTCCTATTGGTCGCAGGTCCAACAACAGTACATGTTGGCTGTGTGTGTATATAAATTACCTAATGTGGCTAAGTGTCTAACATACTTCTTTCTAACTAACTACTACTTAATTATATTCTATTCTTTTCTATATGTTCCCACCTATCTCCGCTCTACTCTTGCTGGCCACATGTCTGGTAATTGAGTATTTAAATTGTAAGGTATCTAAGAGGTGAGTGAATTATTTACCTTATGTGATGTGTCATTGCATTTGTCTATTGATGTGCTATTTATGTATTGATGAGGTGTAATAATATTATCCCTGTCTTGATCTATAATAATATGGGCGACGAGGTGTTAGTAGAACTACTGGGAGTGACTAAGTAGTAGGGACTAGTGAGGGAACATAGAATTTGCCTAGTGAATTTTTGTTTTGATTGTTTCTGCTCACTGGTGTTGCACCACCTAAGAAAATTCAATTATGCCTTTGATAGGGTCAGTGGGAGAGTTTAATCCCTTAGAAGAAGAGTTTGTGAACTATGAGGTTAGGTTGCATTGCTACTTCTTAATTAACAAAATAGGGGATAGTGAGAAAGCCCCCTCACTAATTTCTCTAGTGGGTCCAAGAATTGCTAGGCTAATAAAGGACCTCGTGTCTCCTAAAAGTACCTTAGAAGCTACTTATGCTGAGATGGTTGAAGCGTTAAGGCGGTATTTTAAGCCCACAAGCTACCAGATTTTCAAGAGGTTTCGGTTCCATAAGCGGAACCAGAAACAAGGGGAAAGCATCGCTGATTTTGTCGCTAGCTTGAAGGCCCTTTCACATACCTGTAATTTCAAACAGGAAGTGCTAGAAGAGACTCTGCTGGATAGATTCATATTGGGTGTATCCAGTAATGAAATTCAAAATTGCTTGCTGAATGAAGCTGGCCTGACATGGCAAAAGGCCATGGATCTAGCTACTGCGAAAGACACCACACTGAGAGAAACAGTGGGGTTGAGGCAACCTAATGCAATTTTGAATGTGGGTCAGACTAGAGTTCAGCAAACTGCTTACAGGCCTCAGGGCAAGACTCAGGCACAAGCTAGCCCCAAATCAGCATGCAGCGGCTGTGGTGGTTTGCACTGGCGTAGAGATTGCTCCTATAAAGACAGTAATTGTCATGGTTGTGGCCAAAAAGGTCATCTAAAAAAATGTTGCTTTAAACTAAAAGGGCAGAAATCTGCCAAAGGCAACAAAAATAATTTTGTGCATGCTATGCATGAGAAAAGGGGAGGGAACACCACCCTAGCCCTATTGGAACTAGCAAGGTAACTAGTGCAGACTTCCCAGTCCCCAATCAGGGTTGTTATGGGGAAATATTTCATTAGCCGAGGAAATGAAACCCCCGATCAGAATAAAATTGTTGCTAAATGGTGTGCCATTAGAGATGGAGGTAGATATAGGTGCTGCCAGGTCTATCCTTTCAAAAGCATCCTACTCTCAACTACCTACTAAGACAAGACCCGAGTTGAGACCTTCTGATGTTAAGCTTAGGACTTATGGGGAGCTGAACTGGTAGTTTGTGGAGAGATTAGGGCTAGCATCCAGCATGAAGCTAGTGGTAGGGCTCCACAGCTAGCAACTATTGTAGTTGTAGACAGGGAGGGGCTAGCCTTGCTGGGTAGGGACCTGATTAATTCCCTAGGATTAACTATAGTTGCTAATAGGGTACATAAGTT
>JACJUY010002306.1:42560-78212 GCA_014220935.1 Platorchestia sp. MABIK | reverse complement strand
CAATGCTTTGACAACTTGAGATGCCTCTAACTCAACAAGACAAGTCACACAGATTTGGTAATCCAATAGTATCACCTGGACCTGATTACAACACATACATCTACAAAGGTGGTCAATAGCACACTTAGACACATCAATATAAATCACTTAAAAGGAATGAACACAGCCCAGTAGGACACGTACAATCAGCTAGGCAATCCAACACGGCCTTCAGTCAAGCCAATATCACTATATAAAAAATGGGCCAAAATCCCACACTCTAAAAACTGGCTTTCAGCAAGTCGAGTGAGTAACCCCTTGATTCCAGAGCTCAAAACCATAGCTTCTATCCTAAAGCATGATAACAAGTATTTATACAAAACTGTGTGCATAGATAAAAATAAGGCAAATCAATCCAATTAAAAATGCATGAGTAGGCACATGAACACTATAACAAGGATCAAATTCTGACTTCACAATTCTGACTCCACAATTCAATCCAATTAAAAATGCATGAGTAGGCACATGAACACTATAACAAAGATCAAATCCCGACTCCAAAATTAGAACCATGTGTACTACAAGTTATCCTGCTGTACTAAAAATCTTAAAGGGTGTTTCAAGAAACATTCTCAAGTACTTGAAAGTATGCAAGAATCCTCAAACCTAACCTTGAACAGCATAGATCTGGCGGACTTGACAATTAGCAACGTGTACAAAACTATCAGCCAGAGAGCTTTGTGATCTCGACACAAGGTATGAAGAATCAAGTATGCATAACTTGCATGTGCATCACAGAGAAGCTGTGGCCACATAAATTCCAACACAACATCATTTGAAGTCTTCCAGCTTTCCTCGGTCTATTCACTTGCTGGAGGTAATAACGAATAACTCCAAAATAGTGCATCTTTGCCTATATCACTTAATATTAACACTTACATTTCTTTCTCTAGTCTCTACACGATTCACTTAATAAACTGGCGGTCTCTACTGAGCTCGCAGAGGTTTATATACCCAACGTCCGGAAGCGGGCATTTCCGGAAACGAGAGGACTTGCGGAATGGTTCTTTCGATGTTCGGAGGAATAAATTTTCTATCGCTGTTTGAAATATAAGTATCCTAAATTGCTGCGAAGGCAGCACAGCTACAATTAACTCAATCACCTGAACCTCGTACTCTGCCCTCCCAGCTAGTTCCTCCTCAGAAACCTCATCAATATCAATAGGAATAGTAGAGGACAATAGTCTAAAGCACTGCAGCAGTCCACTCAACTGAGGGATAGCTTCAACAAGAAAGGCAGTCTCACAGCTAGGTGAAAGTGTTTTTTTTTTCTAAGAGAGGTAATGCTTCATTTTATGCCCCGCAATCTAATGCTTAAGGCTAAGGCAGTATATTTTTCAGTTAATCAAATTTCAGATAATCAAATCAAATTTCAATGCTTATCAGAAAAAGGAAAATTAACACAGTCACATCTACACCCTAGAGTGGACAAGTTACATCCCTTCAAAAATCATAGAAAATACATTAGTGAAAATAGAAAGACACAAACAGTACATTTTCTCCGCCAATTACACTTTTAATTTTACACCATTTCTATTTTTAACGTTTACACATGAAAGTTTTTTTTAAGAATAGTTAACTATATTTTTTAATGAGTGAACCTAACGTTAGACGAGATTCAACAGAGGCCAGAACCTGTAAGAATTGCAAGGTTCTAAAGCAACACAAATAAAAGGGAACCTCGACTTACAACGCAACACCGGTTACACTTGTTTTATTTCTAATGAGACTGAGATCGGCCTTCGCTACTCCGGACAGCGGCTTTTAAGCAATTTTTTTTTTAAGTTACCAAAAATTTTTTTTTGTTCAAAAAGAAAAGGAAAAATTTAAGATGAGAATAGATAGATTCCAGGATTTAACCTGTCGAATTCTTGCCAAGCTCTACCATCACTAGCGGACGCTGAGATCAAGCCGACTGAATTGCCTTTTAGGCAAAACTGCGCAAAAGCAGCACGGCTTACAACATTTTAAGCTCTCAAAAGAGTGTCTCTTATAAAGAAAAAATTTGAAAAATATTTTTCGAATAAAATTTTCGAAAATGATTTAAGAGATTTAAATTAAATTTGAAGTAGCATAATTTTCGAACAAAATTTGTGTGCTTCCACCCGACCCAGTGGACACTAACCCCGAATTAACGGGCCCTACTGCACACAAATTACCGGGCACCCATCTGGGGCCGGTAACGCTGAAATATTGATAATTAATGACAAGCGGAGCATGATTAGCTTAGGGGCTCACCTGAAGATTCGAAAATTATGTTCAGGCAAACACTCTTCAATGTAGCCGGCTGTCGAGGACGCAAGAGTCCCCGGTAGCGAGGGTCGGTTTGCAGGAGTGCCGCAGAGCACAAAGGAAGTTGCACCCGCGCTCACAGCTGAGTTAAGTCTCCCGTGTCGACCTCTGGCAGACACGCTCTTTGGCTTACCCGAATCCGTTGCTATGGCTTGGGACTCGTAACAAGAAGAGCAGATGAACGTTTTAGTGTTTGCATATACGTTTTTCGCCGAAGATGTGAGGAACCCCCGCCATTGCTCCGTTTAATCGTAAATTAATAGCGTTATTAATTTTTAGGCTGATTAAGAGGATCACAGCTCAAGAACTTTATTGCGGAAGGCCTTTAAATCTGCCTTACAGAGTCCGCAAAGGACCTCAGCGTTCGAGCAACGGCTTGAATTTCGACAAGCCGGAGCAGGTTTTGATGGAAGAGTGGCCTAAATATTCCGATTGAAAAAGTCAAAAAGTTTATGATTCGATTCTGCGACGAATTGAAACTGTATTGAAAAACCAACATCGGCATTTTAGGATGCTTTATTTCTAATCAAGCCTGATACATTGTCTCGCCAACCCGCTTCTGCGGCGAGAAACTTCCAGAACTAACTGGCACAGGAAACATAGTCTTTAGCTGACACCCGGAACGGGTCAGTACACGCTGCGATAACAAAAACCTTACGACAAGTAGGACAATAGACAAGAGAATGCTCACCTCGACGTCTTAGTTTCGAAGATTACGTTCCGGTGAACATTTCTTCACAAAAGGCCGGCTGTCAAGGATTAAGNAAAGCCCCTCCTCAACTTCGCTCGGATCCGTAGCTGAGGCTTCGGATTCGCTCGTAAAGACAAACGATCATTTTATGCATGTCCAAGGTTATTAAGGTCACCAGGAAAGTGAAGCACTCCCACCATTGCCCCGCTTGTCATAAATAGTTAGCGTTCTTACTTTTTAGGCCAGTTTGTTATAAAAGCAGACCTAGTCCCCAATTATGCAAGACATGGGCTGTCTTGCACGGGACTTTAGTAAGGAGCAAGGCTGGATATGCGACAATATATGATCATGAGCATTGGTTTTTCAAATGCCTTATAACTAACACTATAGATAGGACACAATGGTAAATGGAGGTCCGCTCCCACTTCTCCCAGCAGATTTTTTTTTTGGAGATTTTTCGAGCTGGAAATAAGTATTAGCCTTAAATTGAGGCTAAATTATTATATCAGAAACTTGAGCGCTGTCAATTTGACCCTGTTTTTAGGGAGAAAGAATACGTTCAAATAACTGTTCGTGATACAGGTCGCAAATTGCCCGCCTGTATATCACGTATCAACGTCATGGGAAATGAACTATTTTTCTTTCTTTCTTTCTTTCTTTCTACCATCTTTCTAGACTGTGAACTCGGAACCGTTCCAAATGAAGTTTAAATTTCCTTATTATTTCATTCATTAGCAAATTTATAGTGAAGTGGCATTTTAATGAGGCAAAGAGATTCAGCAGAATACAATTACATTTATATCAGGTTGACTCTTTTAGTTCAAAGATCTGCTACAACGTTTGAGAAAGTTTTAATAAATAATAGATAGGATGATAGTAATATGAATACACAAATTACAATTGAAAATATGTTAATATTTTGTGTTAAACTGAGATCATCTGTTATTTTACTTCATTTATAATCCAGTTCGATGTCATCTATACTTGTCTTATTGCGATCGAATGTTTTGGCTCTCCAGTCGAGGGCTCGAGGCTCCAGTCCAGTGCCAGTCGGTTGCTATTGAGAAAACAGCAGTGGTAAAAGTTAGTCGCGACGCTATGCATGTCGCAAGTTGGGAAAATATGTCCTTAAAAAGTAACAAATTCCGAATAGTGAGAAAAAGTTTGAAGGTTTTGAGTCAGGACAAAAGGGCATTTAAGTTATGACACTAAGTGCAGTGGTAGCTGATTCAAACTCTGCTTCAATTTCTCTCAGAGGCATTACAGTTGAAATCTCTACAGTTGACTGGATTGAATAGTTTTTTATTATAATTTGTGAGAATTATAGTATTTATGAAGCTAAAACAAATATATTTTCTAAAAAGCGATTTCTGCCCTTTTAAATTTACACCTCATAACTGCCAAGATTGTCCCCTGGCTGCCATAGTTGAATAAAGGAGACCATAGTTATAACAGTAATATGTATTTTACATTTTTAGAACAAGTCTGCTTTTAATACTCTAACTTGAGATTACTATAGTGTATTGCTCTTATTAGTTCAGATAGTATGAATCTATTCCAAATGATTAAAAAATTCCTTACTTTAGAGAAATACTGTTTGAAATTACTATGGAATTTGATTAGGTTATTTGAATTTATCAGTTACTTTAGTAATTTTTTGTTTAATATTTTAATGAAGTCTATATTTAATTAATAATGACTAGTCTAAGCCCCAATGGGTCTGCTCTGCACCAATGCTGAATCCAGAGAAGAATGCAAGAATGTGGAAAGCAGCAACCCAATAAAGGACAATTTTGTGCTATGACTGCTACCACATCAATAGATGGCCTTTAGGGTTTCATTTTTGGTTTCTAATTTGCGTTTTTCTACATTCAAGTCTTCTTTTTGATCTTATTTGGGATTGTACTTCCTTTTCCTGACTCTTTAAGAGGATGTGACTAGAGTATCTATAAGAACTAGTAGAACCCGTGGAAATTCCACGGACAATCCCACAGTTAGGTGGACCCGGTCATCATTGGCTTACCAATTCCAACCTAACCTATTCTAACCAAACCCATCCAAACATATTCTAACGTATCCTATCCAAACTGTTCCTGAAAATATGTCAAACATTAAAACCCGTGAACCCATGATAATAATTCTGTCAAAATCTCCTAACCTATCTTAACGTATCCTAAACTAACATAAATTACTTTAACTTAAACCAATGTCATCAGCTGGGTGGACACGTGATAAAATTTGGCCAAACTACAACATTACCTCACCAATTCTAACATGACATATTCTAACCTAACCTAGCCTGATAATGTCAAAAAACGTGGAACCGTGAAAAAATTCTATCAACATAACTGAACTTGTGCTAACCTAGCCTATCCTAACCTAACATCATCACCTAACCAAACCGATCCTGCTAATATGTCAAACATGAAAACCGTGGACCCGCGAAGAAATTCCGTCAACATTATTCAACCCATGCTACCCAAACCTAACATATCCTAACCGAACACATCCCCATAATACGTTAAAAGTAAAAAACCGTGTCCTGTGAAAAAATTCAGTCAACATTACCTAACTTATCATAACCTAACATATCTTGAACCTATCCTAACCTGATACATCTTTGACCTATCCTAACCTAACATATTTCAACCTATCCTAACCTAACATATTTTAACCTATTCTAACCGAACTTTAACCAATGTCATTGCTAAGCTAGGCGGACTCGTGAAAAAATTTGGTAAAAATTTGGTCAAATATTCTAACCTAACCTGTTTCAACATGTATACACTAACCTATCCTATGCTAATGGAAGCTTTCCTGATAATTTGTCAGACATAAAAAACCGTTGACCCGTGAATAAATGTTGTCAACATTACCTAACCCATGCTAACTGTCCTAACCTTACCTATCCTAACCTAACCTTACTTAACCTATCCTAACCCTACCTATCCTAACTCAACTTAACCAATGTCTCGTCGTAGCCGTGTGGCTTTTGGACCCGACTCCGTGCGGGAAACGTGGGTTCAAGTCCCGGCTCTGGTGGCGATTTTCTCCGTTGGGTATAGGAGAAAAATTCTCAGCAAACTACCCCACTCTACCCAGGTGTCTGAAATGGGTACCGGTCTCGACCGGGGGAAAGCGTCATGGCGTCCTTGTATTAGTTATAAGGCATTTGAAAAACCAATGTACAAGGTGATATGTATCAGGCTTGAATTGGAAATAAAGCATCTGTAGATGCCAATGTTTGTTTGTTTGTTTGTTTATGTCATTGTTAAGCTGGTTGGACCTGTGAAAAAATTTGGAAGACATTACCCAAGAGATTCTAACATAACATATTCTAACCTAACCCATGCTAACCTAACATATACCAACGTATCCCATCCATTCTGCTGGTTATCGTATATATAGCATCTACGTAGATACGATACCGCGAGTCACGGCGCTTTCATAAAAATGAGCAGAAACCCGTGTGGATTACACGGTTTCAATAAGTAACTCACTTCCAAGCAAATGAAGTTAATTAAAGTACGAAGGAAATGAATTTTATTGGCATTGTTTGACATGGAAAGATTCCTGAAGTAATTACTGTAATTTAAAATCAAATTTGTGTGCAATGTTGAGTTTAAAAATTGAAAGAAAAATGAAATAGAATAAAAAAATGAAAGAAAAATTTAAAAAGATAAATAAATACAAAATACGCAAATAAAAATTTTAGAAAAATAAAATTGAAGAAATGAATCAAAAAATAATCATAAATAAACATAATATAAAATAATTAAATAAAACAGAAATAGAAAAAATGAACAAATTGGAAAAAATTGGAAAAAATGAATAAATTAGAAAAAAATAAACAAATAGAAAAAAATGAATATATGGGAAAAAATGATAAAATTCAAAAAATGAAAAAATTGGAATAAATGAAGACATTGGAAAAATTGAATTTGGAAAAAACTGAAAAAATTCAACAAAAATGGAAAAATTTGAAAAAATCAAATTGAAAATAAAATGAAAACATTGGAAAAAATGAAAAAATTGGAAAAAATAGAAAAATTGAAAAAAATGAAAAAATTGGAAAAAATGAACAAATTGAAAAAATTGGAAAAAAAGAAAAAATTGAAATATGTAAAAAAATCAAAAATTGAAAATGAAAAAATTGTAAAAATATAAATTGAACAGATTGAAATCAATAAAGTCAACAAATTAAAAAAAATTACCAAGTTAAAAAATCAAAAAATTAAGAAAAACTATAAAAAATAAATAAGAAAAATTGTAAATAATATAAAAAAATGAAAAACATGATCAAAAATAATAATTATCCTACCCTAACCTAATTTAACCTATCCTACCTATCCTATCATGATAAAATGTCAAACGTATCAATGCATGTAAACTCAGGAACTTAAAAACGAAGAACACAGCACGTAGTGATATCATTTTAATTTTATTTTTTTTATTTACACGCCTAATCTATAAAAGTGAAGAAATTAAAAGCTAGTAGTCCTATTTTTCTTAAACGTTTTGGAGTCCAGCTCCATCATCAGTAAGTCAAATCTGAAATTTACAATGAAAACTGTTAAAAATGCAATGTTATATTAAATGTTTCTCTATTGTACAAGTAAATGAACTAAATATAAATTTGCAAAGGGAATGAGCTGGTGGCATTATTTAGAACTGGTTTGTCTTTAGCTATGTACAATGATTCTAAAATTTTCAAATCCAAATCATTAGAAGCAGAACATAAAATTTCAAACTCATCTTCAGACACACGGGCACTGCACTGCTCCGCATGAAGGCGGACAGAAGAATGACCGTTCTGCGTAAGTCGATTCCCCGTTCTAAAGCTCACACCACGATGCTGGGCAATCCGCACGTCAAATGTAAACTAACCCAACCTAATCTAACCTACCCATCCTATCCAGCCTATTGGATGTAGAGCGTTACCCACGAACTTAGTTTTAAGTGTATTAATATATAGATTACCACTGCCAGATAAAAAATGCAGGAGTCCAACTAAAAGTTAGATAGATATTCATTTTGTTAAAATAAAATAATCATTTGTTTCAAATATTTTTTTTTGTTTGATGCTATCTAGTTTATCAACATCTATTACTTTCTTCTTCAATTTCCATTTTGCTTAGTAAACTTCCTTCTCAACCTATTCTTTTTATATGCAGAGATTATTGTATGAATGCATATTTTGTGCTAGACTTGGTCTTTCCTCCCTATGAAATACATTTATTGTGGTAAGAAAGGCTTAAACTAATTCATAATTTAATTTCATCTAATCTCTTCTTCTTACTTCTGCTGTTTCTATCCACAAGATATACTAAGTAAGAATGCATATTGTGTTTACATTTTTTTTATTTACTTAGTCTATATAGTAAATGGTCCTTTTTTATTGTTCTCTTAAAATTGTCTTTAGTGTAGCTTTTACAAATATCATTATACAAAACTGATATACGTAAGTATAGAAATGTTGACAATTTTATATTACTCCTTGGAGTAAACTATTTTTGTGTAATCTGAAAGTTGAACAATGCTATTTTGAATTTTTACTAAGAATAATTCAGTGATAGCCAAGTTTGAAAAAGTATTTTATTAATTTGGATTCAAGTTTTGAAGAAATTTTTGGCCTACGGTTGGTAATAGAAAACTAAGGTATGAACTTGATTAGAGCAGGAGCAGCATTAGGAGAAAGCTATTGTATTTAAACACTGGTGAAAGCAATATATCTTGCTCAAAATACTAACCCACAGAAATGCATAGACTACATCTCGCTATACTGTATGTCTATTTCTTTATTTGGTATCTATTTTTAGTGTAAAATTTGGATTGAAGTAAGGAAATAATTCATTTAAAATTCAGAAAGGTAATTGCTCTTAAAGTACAAATGAAATTGGTATGCAAAAATGAGTTAAGTTTATGTTGAATAAATCTTTAGTATTAAAATTTTTTAACCATTGTGATTCATTTTTATCTTTCAGATGAATTGTAAATGCTCTACAAAAGCAATGAGCTGGTTGTAATGTAAAATAAAATGGCTGTGTAAAGCCATGAGTTTGTGTTCAATTTTCCCTACATGAACTCTATTAAAATACTATCCATGTTTGTCGAGTCTTTTCTTTGCAATAAGAATCCATAACCCGGCAGCACAATGCTGTCCATGTGCAGCTTGGTCTGTCGCTTGGTCCGGGGCTGGAAGCAGTCAGAGGCCACTGCACTCATCTCCCAGTCAGCCACCACTCCTGGATCATCTTTGCTGTTGCATGACCTTGGGGAACCAGAGCTCAATGTAGATGTGGGGGCCTACATTGCAAGCCCATACCCTCACTTTGATGCTCCTCATAAGTTCTCACGCAAAGGATCTTGCTCAGACTGCAGCTCACAGGGCAACATTCATCCTGCATTTTGCCAAGCCTTTGCATGGCCTGAGAGTAAGGAAAATTTTGGTATGTATTACGAAAGAGTGTGAAATTTTTCCAAACATGGCCATAAAGTAAAAATCTATCCAAGTATTGCTTCCAAACAAAATTTTGTTTAGCATTTCCATCACGTACAGAAAAGCCTGCAAAGCTTTTGCACAACCAAAATGCTAGTAAATGAAATTTAATGTTCACTTGTGTTAAAATCTTTCTTAAATGCTTTTCAAGATTTAAAATGAAAATTTAAAGAAAATGATAGTTCTTGTATATTCTTTTTTTATTGCTGTCCTGTGTACTGTCAAATTAGTTGGTTTTTATGGGTGTGCCTGGTGATGCAAGTGACACAACTCTCTCAAGTGGATTTTGTTTGATATTGGCATTTATTAACTGATTCATAGCGGTATGACCAACTGGTGGGTTGTACTCAAGTTTTTCCACCTACAAAATGACCCATCGATGGTTTTTTTTGAAACTTTTTTAACAATCTTTCTAAATTAATGGTATTTATTTTACCCAGTTAATGTTTGCTATTTATAAAATTTTCAACAACTTTTGACTTTAAATTTGAGTTGGATATTGAACTTCAGTTTAACCCATCACAGGCAATGTGTTAATATACATGATTGCTAGTTTATCATGGATTTTAATTATCATCTCTAATACAAGGTTGAAGTGCCACTTAAAGTAGGATTTTAGTCTACTTATAGAGCAAGTGATGTTATTTTGTTGGCTATTTTGATTTTTTATCAATATGCTTGACTTGTTCAGCCTATTTGAGAAGCTTTTATATTTTGATAATTCACAACTATGAAGAAACTCGACATAAAACTTGATGCAACATTGTTTTTTTATCACTTGTGTTTTAAATTAATTTTGACCTATTTCAATGTTGGTATATTGTGTATTTTCTGAGGCTATGTTTAATAAAAAGATTGTTTCACAACAAGTTCTTTTTAGCATCTTTATGACTAAGTCATTTATGTTGGTGATGAGTTGTTTCTATCTATACTTTTAATAATATGTTACTTCTAATGTTACGGTGTGTAGGGACAAGCACCCTAACTTTTTGTTGGTTGGAAGTGTGATGGCTAGTTGAAAATATTACTAAACTGAACATATAACCAAGTAAACTTTGTTTTCCTCTCAAGCTGTCCCTATGGTATGAATGGCTAATTATTTTTTGTAGTTATTTACCTACTCTTACTGCTTTAAACTTTTAACAAGTTTGCATAAAATTACTTCTTGAGACAGCTCTATAAGTTAAAGTTTAGCCTAATTAAATTACTAATAATCTACGTGTTTTTTAATTTCATTTTGTTTCTGGCCAAAATAAATCTCTGGGACCTTCCAAGAACTGAAGAGGAAAGTCCTAGAGGTTGATTATACATGTATGAAAAGTAGATAAATTGCATTAGAAGTAAATATAAATCAATGAGGATACTTCCTTACATGAAAAATCCATTCACACTTTCCAGAACAAATTCAATATCCATAAAACATTCACATTTATATTTTTTCCCTTAAACAAGTGGTAACAAATAACCCACAAGTACCCATAAAATTTTTCAGTGTGAAACTGTTCTTATTTAAGAATTCATCTATCACACTCCTGGAAGTTTTGCTGTACTAGGTGGATGGCATTTGTATCAAAGTTTGAAATTCATGTCTTTTTGTTTTAAATTTATGGGATTATTGTGGTGGCTTTCAATCACAGAATAAAAATATTTCTAGGTACATTTTTGAGTGTCTAATGTTCTATGTAAACTCAAGTCAAGGATTATAGATAATGTTTAAACAAAATTTATTTTGATACTCAATGTTTTTGATCAAAGCTGGATTTACTAAATGTTCAAATGTTATATTTCATTTTTTTGTTTTCAAAATGCAGGGAATTGACTCAATATTGGATCTTGAAATGATGAAGCTTATCATGGGTTTGATGATAATCCTACTTTTTGGTGTGTGTGGAAGAATTGATGATTTATTTACCATAATCTTACCAGGTAGTAACTGGAGAGACATTGGAGTGATAGGGTCCCCTCAGGGGGATACAACTATTGTATCTATGGGAATTAGCGCTCCCAGGGGGACAATGTGAGGGCCCGAGCTTAAGGTTAGGTAGCTTTCTTATTGTTAAAATAACATAGGTTTTTGTTTTGTTATGGACCAACTTCTTTTTGGTTCACTGCTGTCCTGTTTTTTTCAACACCTACTACTTTTTTTTTCAACTTTGATCTTGTTTCATGAACTTCTCTCTCATCTTACTGTTTCTATGCCCTTTCTGCATAGATTCCACATTCCCTTAACTCCATACTAAATGGTGCCATCTTCCTTCCTCTCTTTGGATCTCATTTGTTGAGGATAGGGAGGCTTAAACTAACTAATAATCTAATCTGGAGTGATAGGGTTATAACATAATAAAAATTTGTCATTTCATTCCAAGAGGGTATGTTTTTCTATGAAGATACTAGCAAATTTTTTGAGCATTGGTCCCCTCAGGGGGATACAACTGTTGTATCTATGGGAATTAGCACTCCCAGGGGATTATGTGAGGGCCCGAGCTAAAGGTTAGGTGGGCTTCTTTTTTGTTGAAATAGAATAGGATTTTGTTTTGTTCACTGCTGTCCTGTTTTTCAGCACCTACTACTTTCTTCTTCCACTTTTTTCTTGTTTCATGAACTTCTTTCTTAGCTTACTGTTTCTCTGCACCCTGTGCATAGATTCCGCTTTCCCTCAACTCCATACTAAATGGTGCCTTCCTCTTTCCTCTCTTGGAACATCTTTGTCGTGGTTAAGGGAGGCTAAAACTCTCTTATATAATAACAATAATTTGAGCATTGGTAAATGGATATCTAGTTAATTTTGATTTTGTATGATGAAACTAGCAAATTTTTGAACATCAACAAATGGATTTCTGGTTAATTTTGACAAATGTATTTCAGGAAATGCCAGCCAGAGTTTTGAAGGGGATGGTACGACAAGCTCGTTCCGCCCATCACTGTTCTGCCAGCAGAACTGCGGAGGGCAGGAGGGTGCAGAGGGCTCGTGTGGGTTGCTGCACCCTCCCCCCAGAGTGCAGGTCATCTGGTGTGACAACAACAGGCAGGCTTCTCTCGTCACACCTAGGGTTAGTTTTACTGCTTTGTTGGTTTTGAGTGATGTTATTTTGTTGACTTTTTTGATTTTTTGTCAATATGCCTAACTTGGTCAGCCTATTTGAGGAACTTATATGTTTTTATAATTTGCAACCATGAAGAAACTCGGTATAAAATTTTATACAACATTGTTTTTTGTCACTAGTACTTTAAATTAATTTTCACATATTTAAATAGTGGTAACTTCACCTGTTTGTTTTCATTATCTGAAGTAGAGATCTATTGCTTCATTGATTTTCACATTTCCTATGTTTTCTCTTTTTCCAACTTGACTTAATTGTTTCATTGTATAAAATGCAGATCTACTGCTTCATTGGTTCTAACCGAACCCATTTTTTCATTGTCTGTAATGGAGATCTACTGCTTCATTGATTTTGCTTCACTATCTGAAATAGAGAAAATTTATTGATGCAATTATTTATTGGCTATGCAGTAGTCCATTTTAGGAACGCAAAAACTGCATTTTGGAACTGAATTCAGTTTGAAATTGTGTTGTGAATGTGCATGAGGTGGGACACAAGCTGGTCGTTTCTGAGGAAGGTAGGGTGCTTGTTAATGTTAAATGCTTATTGAATAAATTCTGATACACAAATGTTATCATAGAATTTTAGTAAAAACCTCAAAACCATTGTCATTAGGGTTGAACTTTAAGAATTTAATTTTGTTATACTGTATAATTTGTTTATTGTTCAGACCTAAATTTGCTATGATTAATGCAATAGGTGAAAATAAAGAAAAAGTAAGGTGTTGGGCAATGAACATGTTTAGGAAGGGGTGTCCTAATGCTATTTTGAGCTTCGAAAGTAAGATTAAGAAAGAAATATAACATTGTACATAGTAACTAATATTTTGCGCCAATGCAAGAAGATATGAGAAAATAAGAAATGAAAGATAAAAAGACACCTTGTGCTTGAAAGCCCAATTCTTTCAATTCCTTCTTAGATGGTGCCTTCCTTTCTTGGGAACACTTTTGTTGGAGTTTGACATTCAACTAATTCATGATCTATGTACACTGTTCCACTTCAAGTATAAGAAGATGGGAAGCTGGCTGTGGGGTGTTCACAATGAAAGGTACTGAGCATCTATATATTAATACGTTTAAAACTAAGTTTGTGTGTTATGCCCTCATCCAAGTTTGTGGTATCATGGATACCGAATTTCTGAGCGTTACCTAAAAAGATAGCCTTTACATGCATCGAAACGTTTGACATTTTATCCGGTTAGCATAGTTTAGGTAATGTTGATGAAATTTTTTCACAGGTCCATGTTTTTTTATACATGACATATTATCAAAATACCATTGGTTAGGATGGGTTAAGTTAGAACATGTTTTGTTAGAATTTGTTAGTTGATGTTGACCGAATTTTATCACAGGTCCACCTAGCCTAACGATGACATTGGTCAAGTTAGGTTAGGATAGGTTAAGATGGGTTAGGTTAGGATAGGTAATAACCTAACCTAAGCTTATAACCTACGCATAGGTTAGGCAATGTTGGTGGCATTTTTTCACAGGTACATGGTTTTTTACGTTTGACATAGTATCAGAATAGCTTTGGTTAGGGTAGGTTAGGACAAGATAGGTTAGAAGGTGTTACATTAGAATATGTTGTGTTCAAATTAGTTAGGTAATGTTGACCGAATTTTTTCACGAATCCACCTAGCTGACTGATGACTTCGTCCGTGGAATTTCCATGGGTCCTGCTAGTTGAAGTAAATAGGAATTATTGTGAGTGTGGTGGCAAGATTGTATGAGGCTGTGCTGCTTTTTATGTATTGAGTGGAGACTTTAAGACTGAATGTAAGGGGGGCAAAGTATTTTCTTTTGGAGGTCCGGTATTAGATCTCAATTTTAATTTAAGCCTGGTTTTGTTGACGTCATGCAGAGGAACGAAAATTTAGTAAGTCAAACTTAGGGTAGATAATGGATAGGATGCATGTTGATTGTGGAGGAAATTTGAGCTTTCAGAAGCAAAAGGAGTGTGGTTGAAATAGGTCTATGAGTCGCCTTCAAATGAGAGCAGTTAAGGGAGGTATATCTCTCCAACTTTTGTAAAATTACTCTTGGAAAAGATCAGTAGAAAGTTTTCGTGGATGGAAAAGTTAATATAGATCACTCTTTTTTTTGCCCAGAGACAATTTGTGCTAACTTTTCTTATGAGAATTATAAATTAGTGTATAGTGGAACAGCCCGATGGTATTTCGTTGGTAATGGTAACTAGTTCATGTTAAATTTTTTGATTTGGCTACTGTACAAGATTTCAATCCTTAGGATGCTTCAATGTATGAGCTCTCTTTACAGTATTATTAGTAATTTCTTATTAATTTGTACTTCCTTCAACAGCAATCAGTGGACTTGTCTCGATGGACTCTATTTTTTGCTTCTGAAGACGACCTCCTTGAGCACACAATTCAAGTACCAGACTTACCACCTGCTCCGACATCTACTAATGTTATTCACGAGAGTGCTGAGGAAGATATTCAAGAACCAGCATTGCCTGCATCGGCCTGTAAGCCAGACTTGGAGGAACTGAGTTCAGGATCTCACAACTCCTCAAGCACACTTCCAGTCGTCACGTGTGCACCTGAGCCCAGTTTCTCCACCGATGACATGGGCACCTCAAGGTTGAATGAGTCAGTGCCATCAGCGAGTGGCAGCACTACAACCTCGCCTGTACCCAAGGATGTTTTCAGCAGCGGCCTGAAGACAGTCAACGTGAGTCATGGCTTTGGTTTGCGGGGCAGAAGCAAACCCACCGGCGACAACACCAGTGACGGCTCTGATGTAGTTGCGAATACGTCAGTCTCAAATGGCAAAAATTGTACCAATGGCTGTTCAAATGGAGGGTTGTCAGGGAGCAATGGAGCTCGTCCGGTGGTGTCAGAGCACATTTCCCCCTCGGCCGCTGCTGCTGCCTACGACGGCGTGAAGGACACTTCCGAGCTCATCACAATCCTGCTAGAAGCTCGCTGTGTCTCCAATCTCAAGAGGTCACGGGATGATGGCTGTAAAGCTCCTGTCATGGTAAACTGATTGTGTCAGTCTTGATTGCTCTGGGATACTGTTTGGTTCACTTAGCTATTGTTAGGCTATTTGAACTTCTATCTTTGCTGTGGAATACTGTTTGATTCCCTTAACTATAGATAAGCCATCTGGACTTCTATCTTTTGAGTCCACTTGCCTAGTTTCTTCCAGGTTTCGTGCCTTAGTTGTTATTTCTTCTTTATCTTTTTTTCCCTTAATTTTAAACTTGTTTCTATGTGCAGGGTATCCTGTGTGTGGGAAAACACTTGGTGCACATATTTTTACTTCTCTGCTGTTTATTCAAAATGGTCCCTTCCCTTTGCTCTCTTAAGATTGTCTTTGTTGCGGCAGGGGAGTTTTAAACCAACATGTATAATGATTTGCTCTGTATTTCAACAGTTCGTTTGCATTACAGTTTTATGTCATCTGTTTGCAATTTGCTTTGCTCTTAAACTCTTTGTTTTAATTCATTTGCGTTCTTCAGTTCTTGGAAAAGAAAGAAAGGGAATGATCAGCGCCTCTGCACATCCGCTGAACTATGTTGCGTGGGTTAGTGTAACGTGCAGCGTATGTTTTACCCGTAGAAAAAATGTGCATTCAATTTTTTAAAACTTTGGGTTTTGCAAACAGCTGGTTTGCAGTCTATGATTCAATTTTGATTTGGTATTTTGTCCGTTTTGATTTGTTCATATTTGTCTATTGTTAGAGTAAATGTAACATATAAAAGTGCACTAGAAATGTATCACTCCTATCGCATTATTGTGATATGTATTGAGACTTCAACATATATATTTGAGTAAAATGATATGTTGAGACTTCAACAAATCATTTTACTCAAATAGAGTTTAACCCATATGAATATGGTTACATAGATATGCCACACCCACATTAAAAAGGCGCTACAAAATTAGTCAATATGCTTAGAAGACCATTTTGCACGAGCAGGCAGACCAGGTGTGCAAGGCGTACGCTTGGAAGTGTCGTGGTGTGTTCGGAGTGATAGCGCACACCACGCCGCAGCGCCTCATGCTTATGGTGGACGCCTTCTTTGCCAACAACCTGCTGCTGGACAACGATCTCCATGTCACCAAGATAGTCAGTGAGTGGTTTGGGCTGGCTCGACTGCCCTGCTCATCATTTCTCATTTAAGTTAAGCCACTCATTCTAAATTGGATAATGATCTCCATGTTACTGAGATGGTCAGTGAGTGGTTTGGGTTTGAATGCTCTGTTTCGCATGTCACGAGGTTGGTCTGTAAGTTGAGCCATTCATTCTAAATTGGACAACGATTTTCATGTCACTGAGAATACAATTCTTCACAAAGTAGTCTCAAGTGCATATTACGCGTTGCGCTTGCGTGGTTGCCATTAAATGTGGGCTGAGCAGTTGTGGACTGCTTGGGAGTGGTAGACCGCGTTACAAGAGCATTTTCAAATGCATATTATGCATTGCACTTGTGCGATTTACACTAAATTTTGTGTGTGCAGCTGTAGACTGCGTGGGCGTGCCAGGCCGCATGACGGAACCGACGACCATAGCGGAGTGCGCGACGCCAGGAGGCTACTACCACACCGCCAAGCAGCACCAGCACACCTCGCTGCTGGACGCCGCGCGCTGCCTCTCCGCAGCTGATGTGTCTCGCGCTCCTTCTCCAGGTGAGACCTGCTCAATGGTTTGGCGTGTGGTACTGGTGGTGGTCATTTTCGGCGGGGGTTTTGGTCTCCGCTCTTCACCAGTGGGCTATTCGTGTTTTGAGAGATAGTTTAGTGTGTTGCCCGTATCTGAGTGTTTGTGGGATGTTGTTGTGAGAGACAGTTCTGCCTGTGAATTTTTTCTCGTGAGGATATTGACCTCATCGATTTCCTTGTTAGAATATCGACCTCATCAATTTCCTTGTTAGAATATCGACCTCATCAATTTCCTTGTTAGAATATCGACCTCATCGATTTCCTTGTTAGAATATCAACCTCATCGGTTTCCTTGTTAGAATATCGACCTCATCGGTTTCCTTGTTAGAATATCGACCTCATCGGTTTCCTTGTTAGAATATCGACCTCATCGATTTCCTTGTTAGAATATCAACCTCATCGATTTCCTTGTTAGATTATCGATCTCATCGATTTCCTTGTTAGAATATCGACCTCATTGATTTCCTTGTTAGAATATTGACCTCATCGATTTCCTTGTTAGAATATCGACCTCATTGATTTCCTTGTTAAAATATCGACCTCATCGATTTCCTTGTTTGAATATCGGCCTCATCGATTTACTTGTTAGAATATCGACCTCATCGATTTCCTTGTTTGAATATCGACCTCATAGATTTCCTTGTTAGAATATCGACCTCATTGATTTCCTTGTTAGAATATCGACCTCATTGATTTCCTTGTTTGAATATCGACCTCATTGATTTCCTTGTTAGAATATCGACCTCATCTATTTCCTTGTTTGAATATCGACCTCATCAATTTCCTTGTTAGGATATCGATGATGAGCAAATGTTTGTCTGTGGGTTTAGTCTTTGCTTCAGTGGGATATCCTTGCATTTGGAGACAATTTTGTCCAATCTTAGATAACTATATGAGACTGCCATCCAAGCCTTCAATTTAGACTGCAACACAGTTTTTCTACATTATATCAATGAAAAAATCATGAATAGTCAGGCCATTATGTATTTCTGAGCAAGATTTTTGGTTAAACAAACTTTGGAAAGTTTTCTGAGTACAACAGCTTAACTATGATGGGAGTATTTTGCTATAATGCAGGTGTAAGCATTGTTTAATTAGTGATTTAATCTAAGGAAGGGAAAGCGTAATAGTTTTGTCTCTAACTGCAGGAGTGTAGGGGAAATACTTTCATGCATACGAAGTACAAAGGAATTTATTTCAGATCGGGTGAGATAGTGGTAACAAAGGTGTCAAAGTTCAAAAATTGGGCTGGTCTTTACTGATAGATGGTTGTACGAACAGAAGCAGCAATAAGCGAGTGTTTGAAGCTAAATTTAAAAACTCGGGGATGTGTTCCATCTGTCTGACTCATTTCATATTCTTTTCACCTGTCGGCTGTCAAGCTAGAAATAATTCCTTCCAATCTTTTTACTTCCCTTCATGTATAAGCGTGTTTGAATTTCTTTGAAGAAGATATGCTTGATCGATTCAGTACAGAGAATGATGTAAGACGTTGTTGTTTTAGAAAACATAATGTAATGAAGAGACGAAATATGGCGTGTACAAAAGTGTAAATTTTACCTCTCGGTTCATTTGGGGCGTTTCATGAATTTTGATTGTTTTTACCGGCTGTGTGACAGGGAGATGGCTGTGTGTGAAAGGCTTGGTTTAAATAAAGGATTTCAATCAACTAGCAACGTTGTTGGTGTTTATTTTAAATTTTATAAAGGAGTGGAATCTTTTTAGGCAATTATTTTGCATAAGAAATGTGTGGCTTGCTACAAAATTTATGTGTTACTGAAGCTGGGCAGCGATCTGCAATGCAAAAGCATTGTTGTAATAGTTCTCTAGGACCTCCTTAGAAATTTGGGCCTCCATGGAAAATAATTTGTGAAAATTTATTTCCTTTAGCTAGTTCACTTTAATCTGCAGTGCTTTGGATATTTTGTTTCATCATTGTTTGTGAGGCTCGTGGTGATCCTTTCAATTTTCACAATTTTATTTCAAATAAATTGACGTTCATTTTGTTTTCTCATGTTGTTTTTGTCCCCTTCAGTTCAATAGAATGAGCCTCGACTCAGTCATTCTCCGACACTCAACTGAGAGCACTCATGCGCACCATGCTAACCTCGTAGTGCACAGCTAAAAATCGCTTCACACATTTGTAACACCTGTGGGCAGAAAACAAGAGCAATAACCACAGCTAAATTTCGCTTAACACGTTTGTAACACCTGTGGGCTGAACATATCAGAGCAATAACCATATTAACTTTGATGGGCAAAACAAAACAAGTAACCTCGCCCATTTAACAACAACGGGCAAAACAATACACGTAACCTCGCACATTTTAACAACAACGGGCAAAACAATACACGTAACCTCGCACATTTTAACAACAACGGGCAAAACAATACACGTAACCTCGCACATTTTAACAACTACGGGCAAAACAATACAAGTAACCTCGCACATTTAACAACAACGGGCAAAACAATACACGTAACCTCGCACATTTTAACAACAACGGGCAAAACAACATAAGTAATGGTGCAGCGAACGGTATGCCACGCCGAAAATAAACGTGTAACAACTGATTAAACATCAGAGAAATAACCTCTTATGAGTGTTCAAAAGTTAAGGTTATTTCAAATAAAAATGGAATATTACACTGAAACTAATGACTCGTTTTAACATCTCAGAACATGAGAGAAATAGCCCCTAACTCACCGTGGGGCAATACAGTCATGTGTGACACGCTTATGCAGGTACACTAGTGTGAATTGGTAATGTGTCTTTTGAAGATAACACTGCGACTAACACTGACTTTGTTGTGCGTTATTCAAGTAGAACGAAAATCATGCAATAATCTTAATTACTTAGCATTTTTTGGCTTATTTATTCACGCAAAAATTTTGAGTGAAATTTTTAATTGCCCAATTTTTGGGTGTTTGTGTGCAATAAAAGTTGTATAATAAAATTTAATTACCAGAATGTTATGCACTTTTGGTTCATTGTAAATTACCCACAAAACTTTATGCATAACAAAATATGGCACTGAGGCCACAGAGAGGCACCACTTGGTGCCTGGAGTGTTATAAAGCCTACTTCATATTTGACACCGCTAACGTTTCTCTTTGTAGTGCTTAATTAGAGCGTATCTTTCATTGAGCTTGAGCTAACGTGTGGTCAAGATAAGTTTCCTTGTCCCACATATGTAGGCCAATCAATGCGCAATCCCACGCTTTGTTGCTTAAATGAGCCATTTGTTTTCAATGGACCATTTTGAATTGGAATATCCAAGATTAGAACTATTTGGATAGGATATCGAAGATCAAGTGTTCAAGTTATCTAGTAACTCAATTGAGAGCTCACTGATAATTGGGTGTGTTTTGATTAGTTGTATTTTATGATAGTAATTTGGTTCACTTTAAAGCACTTGAGTTTCTAGTGTGTCATCGAAACAGAAGTGTATGAATGATTATATTAGTATCGCTATATTCTGAAACACTACATTTTTGTTTGCATCTACAAAGTATAATGACTGTGACAGCAGTTTACCAGGACTAATAATATCAGTTCTGAGAACGAAATAAGAAGTCTTAAAAGCAGGAAGACGCAGTTCTTAATGATGGTTCATTTCTCTTTTTGTGTTAGTAATACCTATATTTTTCCAACTTAACACTCAACTTGCATAAATCTTCGATAGATTACGGCTTACTTAGCTTACATGGGATGTTAAAAAATTGAGTTTCATATAGTGTATTAATCCAATGGCGTTCAAGTCAACCTAGCCACAACAATACTATCATGTTAGGCGAATTTCGTTTGCAGTCGTAATCACTTCGTTTTTCATACCCTCTGAACCAGTAAATCATTGGGTAACTGATTTTGGTAATTAGTTTAGCAGTGTAGATAAGCACCTGAAGGCCAGTATTCCTTACACTGGAGGAGAAAATGAATGATGGCCCATACCCATACTTTAAGCTGGCATTTTAAGATGGTCAATTAACTCGGAATGAAATTGAAATTTCAAGTTTTACGCGCATATAAGCCTGAATTAAACTGAATGGTTAAAACTTGCGTTGTCTCAGAAATTGTCGTCAACACAAAGCTTATCTTGAGCAAGAATTGCTTTTGGAAAAATGTTCATTAGCAAAAACCACGGTTTTGATGACTAAACTCACTAAATTTATAAGTAATTCCTGCAAAAGTATTTTGGATCTTCAGTGTGTGAGCTAAACTTGTGTTCATTTACTGCTTTGGTTTTGAGGCTGATTAATTTCACGTCCTACCTACCATTTGATGTTACACTTTTTGACTAATGTACTTGCGTACAAGGTGACATGACTATCCTGACATATACATACTTACATGTCGTACGCTAAATGAAATACTTCTACTGTGCACCGTACCCGTGTAAGATACCAACATAGTAACATGAAATTATTTATCTCACAAGCAAGTTTTTGAGGAGTACACGTTAGTTTCGGAACCTTCACGGCCTTCATCTCATCTTCGACCAGTTTTATTCACGCAGTAAGTTTTGTTTGTGTTTGATTTTGGTTTAGCTTCACGTTTTCTTTAACCTTTTTACCATGTTGAGTTTTCTTTAACCTCTGCATGCTCCTTTGATTTTGTGGCTTGTAAGTGATCCCAGGCTCCGTTTTAGGGATTTTTTAGACTAGTGTGGATGATATAATCTGCCACGCTCTTGTCAAGAAGTAGTCGCATCTGTTCTAACTTGAGTCAACTCGAGTTTTTTCTTCAATTACGCTGTAGCTTTCGATATGGTACTAGGAATGACCAACTCGGGTTAATGCCCAGGCCCTTCGAGGTGATTCATTCATTATTTTTGGACTGCTTCTTTTCTAATGAACAATTGAAGATTCATGTTGTAGTATGATTTATGGGTGAACACATTTGCAGAATCTGTCCCATGTCCATGACAAGTACCGCCACACTGGCGGGTTGACAGTCTTGGAATTAAGGATTGTGAAATTTAGCTGCAGAATTTAATAATGAAATAATGCAGGAAAGCGCTGCTATTGCTACACCTAACACATAAGGAACGAGAACATGGTGACTAGAATTTAATGAGAACTGTTGCTTAATCAGTGGGTACTGTGTAAAACTATACGAATCTCGACATCCTGAGGGAGATACAACTACAGGGTGTTTTAAATACGGGACCCGAAAAGAAATCTTGAATAAATTTTGAAACAATGAACGGATTCTTGAAAAGAAAACGGCAGTAGAATTATGAGATTTGTATCTTTTAGTTGGCTACGTATTCATGATACAACAGTCAAAATAAGAATCGGAGAATACGGTAAAATTCATCCTGCTGTGAAACTGCCAACAAGATGACGAACTGGACAAAGGAACAATTAGCTTTCATAAGCACTGCATACTTCTCTAATGGAAGGAGCATTGTCTTAGCCTAGGATTTTTTCTTGTGAGGATATCGAAAGGCAAGGGTTTATCGTGACAAACCGACGGATCTGACTCAACTCAAGGATGCCATCATCTCAGAAATAAGATTGATCGGTCCCACCCTCACCAGTGCTGCAATGAGAAGCATGCGAACACGCGCCCAAATTGCTTGCAGTCGAGTGAACACCACATGGAGAATGTCATCTTCAAAAATAAGGAAAAAAAATACAAATCTCAGGATTCTACTGCCGTTTTGTTTTCAAAAATCCGTTCATTGTATCGAAAGTATTAAAGATTTTTTCGGGCCCCATATTTCAAAAACACCCCGCGTTTTATTTGTGGCAATTCGTGCTTTCAGGCAAAATATGGGAGGTCTCGAGCTTAGGGTTAGGTAGGCCTTTATGTTAAAACTGAAAGTTCTTTGTTTTCTTACAGATTTTTTTTTGGCTCGCTGCTCTCCTATTTTTCAGCACCTACTACCTTTTTCAATTCCATTTTGTTTTATAAACTTATCAGATTTGGATTTCAGGGAATCGAAAACTATGCTTACTTGTAAATTTCAATTTTGAAATTTTCCTGATCACTATTTGTATTTCTCAAGAGCTATACAATTCATCGGTATTATACTATGCTTTTAATTTCTAAAAACTGTCCATACGGATTACTGTATCTGGGATCACTTACGCCACTCCTGCGTTTTTCCGTATTTCATGCCGTTCAAAGGTTTCAGCTGCAATATTTAACGTTTGTTTGGTTGATCTCTTATTTGGGAGGGTTTGAGAAACTAATCACTTTATTTGTTTCGTAGAGTACTGGACTCATTTTTTCATTTCACGTATATTTATATATATCACAGTCGGTGTGTCTCATTAACGACTTAGTACTCGCCTCAAGTTATGGGTTGTTGGTAATTCATTTAAATATAAGGTTAATCGTATAACATTCAATTTTTTGTTTATATTAATATTATTATAACCACCATCATTAAACTGGAACTGGCATCAGGTTGTCACCGACGTCAGAATGAGGAAGGAACTGCCTCTGTCGGAAAATTCAAAAAATTGATTTCGGTAGAAGTTCAACTACGAATGAAATGTATCAAGGGTATTTTTGAAAGAAGATATCAAAGTCATGTCGATGAGAGTTTAAATGTCAGTGTCTTGTCTCGGAGAAAGATACGCGTTTTTACTCAACAGCTGATTCACATAGATGGTCTTGAAAAAATTTAACTCTAACTCCAGTTCTCGGGATAGGAATTAGTTTTATAAGTCAAATACAATTTTAAGAGTTTTGTTTGCTAACAGTTGTACCTACATACGTGTGGACCTACGTGCTAACAATTGTGCTTGCACACGTGTGTGGCTGTGGCAATTGTATAATTAAATAATGTGGTTTGTCATTTAATTGTTACGGATTTTGTCTTACTTTTGCAGCGTTATTTGGAAATAAAAATTAATATTGCTCTATCACTTTCTTATCAGTCACAATTTTTAACTGTCCCGTGTCATGTTAGATTTATTATAAATAGTAAATAAGAGCAGTTGCTCAATGTACTTTAATTTGAGGGGCTATCTATCATGCGGCTTAAAACGAGTCAGATGATGGACGAACTGCCGTATCACTGGACACATTGTCAGGTTGGATCGAAGGTTGGAAATTTTTCCCACATGCTCCTAATATTCTATTTTGAGTGAATTGAAAATAAATGGCTTTAACTCCTAAGTGTGAAAATGTTACACAAAAGTGCAATTTGGTTTTCACTTGTCAAGTTTTACACTGATGGTATGAAAATTAACATCTTAGTGGTTTAGGAGTACTTTCAGATTCTTAATGTAGCTCTCTTTCACTTATCCTAATCTTAATACATGCTATACATAGTGTAGTTTTCCGACCGAGGACGATGTGAGGTCCCGAGCTTTCTTTTGCGGAAATGAATTGTTTTTCTTACGGACTATCTTTTTTCGATTTGGTGTTTTTAGCGCCTGCCAATATTTTCCTCAACGGTACATAGTTTAGTTTCATTAACTTTAATTTCACGGTTTCTATGCACAGGGTGTAGGCTCACACCTCGCGTGTAACTTCTCCGTTCTCTTAACTCCATACTAAATGGTACCTTTATCCTTCCTCTCTATGGAACATTTTTTTTTTGTGGTTAGGAAGACTAAAAATAACTTATAATATAATCTTTCTTCATATCTTATCTAATCTTTCTTCATGTTCTTACCTCGTTCTTCTTGATGAGCAATTGTTTACGAGTCTACAGAATCATTTAAATGGTCTTAGTGCATTCAATGGCAGAGGGTGAAAGCAATTTACGTTATTGCAGGGGAACACCCATTTATTACAAACTTGTCAGATAATAAGAGCTTATTAACTAATGAAATAAGGCTCCAAAAAGCAGTAGAAATTTTTTCCAGATAATTGGCTTTCTTAATTACAAGATTTATCGTCTCAAATATATTTCCTAATCTCGGATATTAGTTTCGATCCAATTTGATGTTTGCTTAGTGATGTACCTAAATTTATATTTGTATTCAAGTTATAGATGTTGATAGGGCAAGTTTTCGATGTTCATTGAAGTGGCATAATCTGTAACAACCCAAACACTATCCTAACTAGTCAAATGCGAAAGCTTTCTTGTCTAACGTTTTCAAATTTTTAACAAAATCTCCGTGGTCCCACAGAGCAACCCATCGTGTTTCAACCCTTCTGCCGGCCTGGAAAAATCCCTCACTTGCGCAGCCGCCTCCAAAAACCTCACCCACGCCTGAAACAACATTCTTCATCTTCCTCATCAAGTCTGTCAATTGAAGCTGCCAAAACAGACCAACTGCTCCGATTCTCTTCATCAAGTAGCTCGAGCAGCGATAGCAAGAGCATCTCCACCGATTCCGATGACTTACCAATTCCTCCTGTTGACTTACAAATGTTCTGCCCTCGAGGTTGGGCTATTTCTGGTCAAAGAATCGTTATTGGGCAGCCTTTAATCGCTGACCAGTCTGTTCGTTCTGAGAACAAAGTTGGTCAAAACAGAGGTATGGCTGGCCATGCTTCCGGCACCATCCGAACCAACCCACTTGGAGATCTTTGGATGGATATGGAAACCCGGCGCAAAATGGCGTCAGATAATCGTATTACTGAGGAGAGCAGCGTAGAGTCTTCTGTAGAGCAAGCTTCTTCGCATGAAATGTTAACGTCCGCCGATCTTGGCACGTCCCTCGAGTCTGAAGAAGCTAGTTTTGAAGGCTCTGAATCGTACTCAGAGTCCTCGGGTTTTACTGGGCCTTCTAAGGTTTCTCCTAGTAAAACGTCCAAAGATATTTCAGAAGAGCAACACCGCAACCTTCAATTCTTCGAAAATCAAGCTAAAATGAGTGCTGATATGCCAGGTACTTCGACACCGCGGCAGTCAATGTTCAACCAGGAATTGCCCCCTGTAACTGTCCACGCCAGCAAAACGGGATCACCTGCGCTTGTTCGTCCTAAGAAGAATGTGAAGAAGAAGAAAAAACTCCTTCCTCAACAAGAGTTTGATTTGGGTGCTGACTCGGAAATAAAGAAGAATTACAGTGCGTCCGCTTCGCTTTTGAGAGAAACTTTTGGGCAAGCTAGAAGCGAAGCAAAAAGACAGAGAAAATCGCAGTTTATACAGCCCGATGGGGAGCCTAAATCACTCACGCGCTCTCCTTTCCGAACAGCTAGTGAACAAGATCTACTTAGAGCTACTGAAGTTATTAGAGAAAACCTCACTAACATAGTCGAAAATTATCTTGTACGCGTTAAACCCGACCAAGATAAAATATCCCCATCCAAGGCTGCCCTTGGTAAATCTTTACTAACTGAGAAGAAACTAGATCAAGATTTTTCCGGTGTCCTTTCGATTAATTCACTGAATTCGTGCAACCCTTCTTATTCTGATCTTATTTCCCCTAAGGAATCAACTGAAATAATAACTCAAAGTCAGGAGACAATTATTGGTTGTTTGTCTTCTGTTCCTGACTCCTACTGTCTTTCTGAAAACCCCAAATGCAGCAGTGAATTGTCGCAGAATTTTGCCAGCACTGCTTCTAATCTTATTGATAAATCCTCACAGTATAAAACAAAGGATATTCCCAATGAAGAACTTATGCAGGTAGCCAATGAAAAGATAAAATCTCTCTCCAAGTCTATTTCACCATCACCGCTAGTTGAAGATGAACCAACACGCGTAGAAATCCTTGATCACCAACCCATTCCACAAGTTGACGGGACAAAGAAAGAAGTTGATACTGACCCATCAACGGCAGCGCAACAAACTGAGGCAACTTTGCAATCGGCTGATGTGCACCTCGATGCAACTAACGTTCTTTGCTGTGAAACAATGGTGGCCGGAAATGAACCTTCTATTGGTGACGTAAATGGTAGTGAAATAAAGCCTGCTACTGACGATTTTGAAAAATGTATAAGTAATGCATCCACTGAAATAACCACCCCTCAGCCTCGGGCAATAGAAAGCGAACACCGGAAAATTGACGTACTTGATATAAAACAAGGTGAGCAGCCTAAGTATGTCATTGCATCAGTTGAGGCAGGACCGAAATCAGAGATTCAGGACCGTACAATCAATGCAACTGATATTGACCTTACTATCATACCTCCAATTGCGGCTCCACAATCTGCAAGGACTAGCTGTGCGAAACTAACTAAAGTTGACAGTATGGAGGAGAGTTTCGAGCAGATCGATCCTGACACCAAGACTGACCTATGGAAGGCAGACGATGATGGAGGGCAGCTAGTGAAATCTGATCCCTTTGGTGTTCCTTCAAATATTGTGATTACTCCCACTGGCTTTGATTCAGATTTTTCGTCTTTGATTGAGGCACATATCAGTGCTAACCCTGAAATGCCGGTGTCTGCGTTAAAAGATGTTGATACAAGTTTTATAGCGGCTGTTCAGTCTTTTGCTGCTAATATATCTGCTTTCGATGGTTCATCGAACAGAAAATGCGTAGATGATCATCCATCAATTGATATAATTGATGAAACCGGTTCGTCCTGTCCCTACGATGAGACCACAGAACCTGTTTCAGTGACTTTCGAAGACATAGTTTCTAAGCTCGATAAGAAGTCTTTAGTTCAAAAGCTTGGTACCCAACTTTCAGATTTAGCAAGCGAAGGGTCTTTCGAGAGCCTGCCCTATAATGCCCTGATGTCTCAGTCGGGCAGTTTTACTGATGACGCAGATCCGCCTGTTTCCATTACATTCCATTCTTATCAGCATTTCGAAAGTGTAAAGAAACTAGTTCGTCAGAAGAGCTCTGGCAGTGAAGATATTTTAGATATTGAAGAAGATACGCTTGCAAAGTCTGAAGCAGCTGCTGATTCCGAAGCTTGCGTCAAAACATTCTCTGACGAATGCACATTACCTAGCGCGAGCACTGTTGAAGAAAGCGTTGGGAAATTGACGTTTTCAAGTCCCAGCCAGTCCGATCAAATGGCGGATTCTGAGGACTCGCCCCCTGTTTCGAAAGATGAAAGCACAAACGAAACTAACACTTGTGAAGAGATTATGAATTCAGTTACTGCTAATTTCCCTGATCAAATCGAGAATAGTCGCGATCCCTTTGGAATGGTTGATATCAATATTATCGTTGCTGAAGAACTTTCTGAAGTTGCAGGAAGCTCTGATTCTAGGCTCGATCTCGTAGAAGATGAAAATGAGTTGCCAAGTCAAACAGAGCCTAAATTTCAAGAATCCGGAGAAATTCAGTTGTGCAGTCTCACAGGGGATGTGGCTGGAAAGAAAGGTCAAGATCCAAATTTCTGCCGCACTTCTCTAAGTGACCGGGAAGATAATCGTTTTGGTAGGGAAGTTTCTATTGATTCATCTATACAACAAGATTCTGGACTTGACACATCTCTTGAAACTAGTGGCATTCAGCAGGACTCTTCGTTCAATAAAGGAACATCAAGCCCTGTTGAATCTGTTCCCGAATCAGGATTTTCAAGTTTGAAAGAAAACTTTGCTCCTGATCAAAATTTCTCTGAAGACTCACCCGAAATGACACTCAGTAAGTCAAAGGATAGCCTCGATCTGACTGACAACGAACGTTTCCCAGGCACAGATACTCTGTCAGATGAGATAGAAACCATGTCAGCATTTGCCTCTCGTACTGAATCAGTCGAAGGCTCTTTCAGAGGTAGCACTTCCGATATTACATCACTTGAGTCAGGAAGTAACGGTTTAGCCCAGCTGCAGTCTTGTGGTACCAGCCGCGATATGCCGGATATAGATTTAGATAGTTTAGTTATACCTAATAGCCATGTTGAAAAGGGCTTATGCCGTCAGTTGGCTCTACAGTCTACTCTAACCATGCAAGAATCGAGAGAAACTATTCCTTATCAAGAAGCACTTCATAAAGAGACAGCGTCGGAAAAAGAGGACACTGTCACTGAAAAAACGTCCTCAAAGAGTGAAAAGAATGCATCAACTTCAGATGATATTTCAAGTACTGGCATTAAAACAAGCGATTCTCTGTCGTCGGAGGATACAATTCTTTCTAAAATTTCTATCGATGACCATAATAAGTTATCCACAGACGAACAAGCTTCTAGCCGCATGTCTAGCGATGATCATTCGAAGGTATCTCTGGAAGAAGCTTCGAAAGTGTCCAGCAGTGACCAATCTAAGATATCCATGGATGATTTTTCAAAGCACTCGAGCTCTGATGTTTCAAAGTTCTCTACAGATGATGATTTAAAATATTCTATTGACAGTCAGTTCTTGTCTCTCGATGACCCATCTCTGACTTGTTCGTTACCTAGTCAAAGTAGCATTACAAAAATAGACGCTCAAGAATCCATTCTTGAAGAAGATGAGAACTCGAAACATGAATCATTTCCCAAACCTGAAACTGACTTTGAGGAGAAAGTATCCGTTTTTCAGTCACTTGAGAGTGTGCTTCAGCCCCTTATCAAAGACGAATCTACTTCGGAGCTTAATCAAAAATTAGTAGTTACTGATGGCGAGTGCGAAGACGTGAAACGAGAAGGTCCTTTACTTAACTCGGGAGTCTCATCGGTTACAGAGTTGGGTGGCAGGTCTATGGATAGCAATACTTTGGAAAATCTGACTGCCATTGTAGAGAAGACGTTACCGCACCTCAGTACTGGAGCGCCTCAGAAACTTGAAGCTATAACGCCAGCCCCGTCTTTAGACTTCAGCATAGATCCCGTGTCAAGACTTCCGTTTGGTCAAGTTTCCGAGATGAGTAAATTTGAGAAAACCGATGATCATCTAGTTTCAGGGTCTGATAAATTCGAGAAAACTGACGTTTCTACCATCGTCGAAGAAGGAGAGAGCGAAAAAAGTCCTCTAGAGGACATTATTGTTGAACATTCAACTCAAGCTGCTTCTTTAGTGACCAAATCAGTTCGCCCCAAATCTCACGAGGTTCACAAGCGACGAAAAAAGCGTAGTGTTAGAAATGCATTGAATGAAGCGTCAGCGCAAGGTTCCGATAGCCCTAGGCTACATTCAGCTCGATCTCATCGATCCCATCGTAATAGTAAAGGCAGTATTGTATCCGATGCAGGTGGCTCTCAAGGTTCCATAGCAAACGTGAGTGAAACTTCTCCATTTGCTTCACCCCGTCCTTCTTTAGCAAATTTTACGTCAAGCTCTGGTAGTACTCAGGATGAAGATGTTGTCATGACGAAGAGTCTACCGCATCGAATGGTACCTCTTTCCATTCAGCAGTCAGGTGGTCTCAGTAACTTTGGGTCAGCGTCTAGCAGCTTTCATTCCGATGAATCAAGCATTCCTTTCGAGAGCGTAAGTCTTCGCTCGGAAGGATCATTCGATAAATTCCCACATTTTGATGCCGTTCGCGCTCAAGTGAAGCCGAGGACGCCTAAAAAGAAACATCAGTCTGTGCACATCGAAGAGAAAAGAAAGGAGAAAAAGTTTGAAATTATGCAACGCAGTGTAACACTACCTGTAGGTTCGTTGTTGTCCAAATCAGAGTACGGGAAGGAAGACGGAAAGTTGAATGAAAATGAAAGTGTCAAAGACGATTTGCATTACAAGAAAAAGAAAAAAGAGAAAGACTCGAGTAAAGTTGAGAAGAAGTCCGCTATTTCTTCTATCAAAGGTTTATTGAAACGAAACAAGACAAAGGGAAAAAATAAAGAAGCGACTGATGAAAAGGAGAAAACTTCACCTTCTCTTTTCCGTCGCTTCGAAAGAAAGTCGAAGAGCCAATCTCCTTCTCCTCAGATGGAAGAAAAGTTCAAGTCCAATGATCCTAAGTCTTACAACAAACCACCGATAGCCGTCGTCCGCGAAACTCTTACCCACAACAATGGATTTCAATCTCCGAGCGGTGATCTTCAATCTACCCAGAATTCTTCAGCTGATGTGTTAAGGAAGATATCAAAACCTGGACTTCAAGTTGACATGGGAATTGCTACTACGGTGTTGAGAACAAGTAGTAGCAATTCTAACCGATCATCTTCGGGAGGTGTGGTAGGTATGGCTGACACTTCTCCGCTCTACCAACCAATGTCGGAAGATAGTCAGTCAAACAGCTCGCGTAGTTCTCCTATCTCAGTGAGACATTCTGCACCTACCTCACCCAGAAAGAGTAGCACTTTGTCTCCTCAACTCTACCGTCGTGTGCTTACGAGAAATATTTCCAGCAGTCAAGAATCTCTCGAATCGACGCGTCTTGGAACGTCGCCATCTGCCTCTCCTCGGAAAAAGCATGAGGGAACACCTCGTGGAATTCCTGGAGTTGAAGTAGTACATGCTCCACTTACAGGATCTCGTGCTCTCAGTCCTAATATTGTTTCTGTCACTATTGGATTTAAACCAAAAGTCGAAAAGCGCGATGGACGAACAAGAAGTGAAGGCACCCATTTGGATGAGATACCTATTGTTGAGGGTTTGAACAACCCTACCGAAAACCATGAAGCTGAGTCTAGAAATACATGTAGTCGCTCCAAGTTGAATAAACGATCTTCGTCAATGGAGATTTTAGTGTGTGGTAAAATTAGAGAGCATTGTCGAGACCGAAGTTCTCCCGGTGGATCTTTCTCAAGAGAAGGTAGTTTCAGACTGCACAGAGAGATTTCCGTTGAAACTCTAGTTGAAATGCCTGAAAGTTCTACGAAGAACACTGCCGAAAATTATCAAGATTACCTATCACGAGTCCAGGCTAGTCGCGATTCCCAGCAGAACTCGTCTTGGAGCTTGTGTGAAATCGATGAGACGATCCCTGTGAAGTCTTTCGTCCCATCTTTGGACGCCGATGTAACTTACAGGTCTCTGCCTCGCCCAAGCCGCAGTGCACATCGTTCGTCTGGTCGCCAAGGCCTAAGTGGCGTGTCTCCCCAGCCAAGCCACCATGCGAAGTATGGCAAAAAGATGAGCTTGCCGCACAGCTTCTATTTGTCAGAGCGCAGCGGCGTGCATGAAAACCGTGGGAGCGACCTCAGTCTTCAAGAAAGTGTGTCTCTTCCCAAATCTGGAATGATACACAGTGCGAGTTTCACAGCTAGTCCTTACAGGAGGCCTCGTTCGGCTACGCTGGGAAATCTGGGCCTAGGCAATTTCTCCGCTGCTTCGTCGCCCATGAAGAAGTCCTACTTCTCGCCTACCACTGCTTCTGGAGGTTCTGTTTCACTTTTATCTACTTTTCGCTTTGATACTTGTATTTTTGATTCAATTAATTAGCTGCAAGTCTAAATTTATAAAACGCTCTTCTTGATGGTCCATCTGGAAACATATTTCTTTCAACATCAAAGTGTATTTTCTTGCTTTCTCTGAGTTGTTGGTAATATTTGAGGCATGTTCTTCAAATATTTGGTTTTGATGTGATTGTACCATATGTTAAGATTGAATTTAAGTTTAGGGTTTGCCAGTGTCGGAATCTTGACCAAAAATGCTTATGGCTTTGACCTCCATTGGCTACCGTCAATGATTTGTGAGGTATCGATGTGAGTCAATTCATTAGTTTGAATTTGAATATCGGCCTCAGTCATAGCATTCGGTGTTGGTATTTTGGTATTCTAATGTTTAATATCAGTCTCGGGCATTATTTTGGTTGTGACGCACCTCTACGCTTCGTGCTGTTGTTGGGAATAAATTTTTCTTATGGTGCTGGGGTTTCAAAAAAATACTTACTCCAGCGAGGTTCCCTGGAGAGAATTACCCTTCATAGCTTCGTTATAATTTAACGCTTCGCATGGAATTGCACGTTCCTGACCCGAGCTGCGAGTTAGGTAGGCCTTTTTTTGTTGAAATGCAAATTTTTTTTATATTTTAAGGGCGATCTTTTTTTTTTGGTTCACTGGTGTCCTGTTTTTCAGCACCTACTACTTTCTTCAACTTTTATCTTCTTTCATGAACTCTTGCTATGCACTATGTGCATAGATTCCGCGTTTCCTTATCTCTATCCTAAATGGTGCCTTCCTCTTTCCTCTCTTTGGAACGTCTTTGTTGCGGTTAGGGAGGTTTCAACTAATATCTTATCTAATCTGCACCTCCCTGAACCCACTCGAGGATTCTTACTGTTAGTGCCTCATGTCTTGAGAATTGGCAACTAGCAACTCGTCCGTTTTTTTGTTTTTTCGAGCCTCCTGATTCTCTAGTTTCCTTTTTGCGTGCTGTGCTAAAATACACTGGAATTTCATGCCGTTGCTAGTGTCTCTCAAGCCAAGTAATTACTTTTTATTACCTACGAGTTGTTCAGTCAGTTGCAACTGATCGATTGGAGAAGAAACGATAGTGTATTTTTTAAAGCAATTCCTTACACTAATTATGAGGTTCTGTTTAAAATGTTCATTGGTTCATGTATAGCTTACCTATTGATACGGGACATTTCATCCCTAACTTTTCGATGCCTGCATGGTTGTTTTTCGCCGCTTACGCGATTTAATCGGAACGTACCCTCCAGGATTTTCCACTTTTTTCGTCCGATTCGCTTGAAAATTGGCCAGTGTATGTATTTTTTGAAAGGAAACCTGTTTCACTCATGTCATTTTTCCGATTTAGGCTTTGTTTTTTTTTTACTAAAAATGAGTTTTTTTGTTACATTTTTATGTATATTTCAAGACGGATCAACTAATTGAATTTTGATGCTAGAACAAAACCAAAGACAGTTTAATAAGAATCCTTGAAGCATTTCTAACAAAAGTATGCTTTAAAATTCTAACATTTTGAAAACAAATTTTTGTGATATGCGATACTTTATAATTACATCTCAAACCATTATTTTTGGGTTTGGAGCCATATGACTTTTTTGGTTTTCTCAAATTTGGATGAAACTTGGCATATTTTAGCTAGAAATGTTTTAAGGATTCCAAAACTGTCTTTGGTTTTGTTCTAGCATTAAAATTCAATGAGTTAATACGATTTAAATGGTAGAAATGTATTATTATTCAGGAGAGCCCAATAACAAAATATACTATTGAATTGCAATGTCACTGACAATTTTTGTACATGAATGCAGTGTCTTTGATCTATTTTTATGTACGAATAATGTGCAACATTTTCCTTGGGAATTTCAATGTAACATAAGAAAGATCGTGCATAAAAACATTTAGAAATATATTTTATTTGAGTACTCACCATGTAGCTGTTGTTGCAAGATGCGAACATTTTTTGGCATAAATTTTTGGACTTTTGAACAGTAGTAGATGATTTTGTGCAACTCTTGACTCTTTTTGTGTTATTGGGCGTAATTTATTCTATTTATAATAATGCTTTTCCACATGTATAGGTAGGAAAAAAAAATTCCAAGTAAAAAATTATTTTTTCGCATATAGAGGTCTTTTCCGTTCATTATAGAAACACATAACTAAACAAATGTTGACACACTATTTCCGCATATTTATATATCTTCACATTATAAACTAAAACAATCACAGTTCTCAAACTTGAAAACTTTTTCAACCCTAGTGCTGGCCGCTGCCATACTAGGGATCATTTTACAACAAAAAAGAATGGAATTTTTTTATGCTTTTGGCCCCCCTTTGGACCCCCCTGGGGGGGGGGGTTCTGGTGTCCGTAGCGCCATTATATTTCATGGCACAATAACCCATACCCTAAGGATCCTTTTTCGACAAAAAAAACACACTCAATTTTTTATGATTTTGGCCCCCTTTGGGGGGGTTCTGGTGTCCGTAATGCCATAATATTTCATGGCACAATAACCCATACCCTAAGGATCCTTTTTTGACAAAAAAAAAAAAATTTGAGTCGGGTGCTACGGGGGCCAAATTTGGCCTCGGATGGCACCCTTATTAAATCGCTTAGGCAGCGAAAAACATGCATGCAGGCGGCGAAAAAGTTAGGCTGGAATTCAGTGAAATTTGTTTGTATTTTTTAATACCTTTTCTCCACTCAGTGGTATTAGAGAAACTTCTCCCAGTTATTCCACTTAGGTTGCTTTCTGTTTAGATATTTCCATAGTATATTTGTCAACGTGTGATTTAAGAATGAGTAGCGTCACATTTAAGTGCAAGGATGAAGAGGTAATTTTTATGTACTGTCTGATCATAAATCGGTTTTATTTTATATTAAGTACTTCTTCGTCTTGTTCAAGTGGTTCGGAGTTTGAAATTTTTTTTGTGATCGAATAATAAAAAACTCCCTTTCCTATTTTCCCTCTCCTATCTCTCTTTTTCCTCTCTTACGTCTCTTTTCTTTCTCTTACCTCTTTTCCTTCTCTTACCTCTTTTCCTTCTCTTACCTCTTTTCCTTCTCTTACCTCTTTTCCTTCTCTTACCTCTTTTCCTTCTCTTACCTCTTTCCCTTCTCTTACCTCTTTCCCTTCTCTTACCTCTTTTCCTTCTCTTACCTCTTTTCCTTCTCTTACCTCTTTTCCTTCTCTTACCTCTTTTTCCTTCTCTTGCCTCTTTTCCTTCTCTTACCTCTTTTCCTTCTCT
>JACJUY010002306.1:4584-42555 GCA_014220935.1 Platorchestia sp. MABIK | reverse complement strand
TTGCCTCTTTTCCTTCTCTTACCTCTTTTCCTTCTCTTACCTCTTTTCCTTCTCTTGCCTCTTTTCCTTCTCTTACCTCTTTTCCTTCTCTTACCTCTTTTCCTTCTTTTACCTCTCTTTCTTCTTTTACCTCTCTTTCTTCTTTTACCTCTCTTTCTTCTCTTTTCCCTCTCTTCTCTTTTCCCTCTCTTTCTTCTCTTTTCCCTCTCTTTCTTCTTTTTTCCCTCTTTCTCCTCTCTTTTTTCCCTCTTTCTCTTCTCTTTTTTCTCTTTCTCTTCTCTTTTCCCTCTCTTTTCCCTCTCTTACCTCTCTTTTCCCTCGCTCTCTCCTCTCTCACTTTCCTTTCTTTTCTATCACTTTCCTCTCCCTGCTCTCCCTCCTTGCCTTCACTTTCCTCTCCTCTCTCTCTTTCCTTCGCTCTCCTTTTCTTTTTCTCAACCCTCCTTCCTCTTCTCATCTCCTGTCGTTCTCCCCCGTCTTTTTAAGAATTCCAGGGCACCTTGGCTTCAGTTAGTTTAACTTGATGTCTTCGGTTCAATTTGCAGAGGAACTGAAAAGTTTCACGTTTTTGCCATCCATTTCTGTAGCTAAAGATTCATGGGTCAAGGAACTACGGTCTCGCAATTTTTACAATCCACTTCTGTATGTCAGGTTTCAGAAGCGAATTCGTTTATAAATCTTTCAGTTTTTACACTCCTTTATTGGAAAATATTTTTAGTCCGCGCAATGTTTTCTTGAAAAAAAACACTGTTTTCGTCTAGGAGGAAAATGCTTACTCCAGAGACTAGCAGTATGCACACATCAACGGTTTTCACCATGCTTGTTCACGCCTACGTTTGCCGTCGAACTTATAATGATCAAAGTTCCAAGAGATGTTAATACCTGTGCGAGTTTTTTCGTCTAGTGTACAACGGTAATTTCACCTTGATTATGAATCTCAAGAACAGAATTTTTTGATCTTTTCTTTGAAATCGTTAGCATCTGTCCTCACCATTGAGCTTTAACCCGTTGCTTGTGAAACGACCCATCGATGGGCCGTTCGAAAAACTTTGACAATCTTTTGAAATTAATAGTATTTAATAGACCCAGCTAATGTTTGATATTTGTAAAATTAACAACCTTTAGCTTTCAATTTAAGTTGAATATTGAACTTCAGTTTAACTCATCGCATTCATCGTGTCAAAAAACTGATTCAAGTCAAGAAACTGATACTAATAATTGCAATCTTGGGCAGGTCGGTCTCCGATAGGCGGAGAGCCTGCATCTCCAGTGCCCTGCTTGGAGGAGGTACTGGAGGAGCGGGACTCGACGCACTCCAGCATTAGTCCGGAGCCCTCATCACTTCCGTCTGACATCAGTGATCACTTCATTGACAAGCCGCAAGCTGAAGTTCTGCATCACAACAATCAAACCTCTGACAAGCCGCAAGCTGAAGCTCTGTTTCACACTCAAACCTCGCCTTCCGGTATCCAGGATTCATCTTCCGCTAGTTATCAACCTGCGTCCGATGGGAGCGTGAAAGACGATCTCACCCGCGGTGATGAAAGCTCTAACTTCACCAACGACCCGCCTAACATTCTCGTTTACGCCAACAACAACGAGAGTTATTTCGAGTCCATCAAAGACACGTTGTTGAGCTGTCTGGAAAAAGACAGGTGGGAAGCCTTACTTGATATTATGTCTGTTGGGGTGCCTAGAATTAAAGTTCAAGACCAGAGTATTGAATCCTCAGAAGTAATGTAGAGTTCTTCTGTCGAAATGTTGGAAGCATGTAGCCTAGTTAATTAAGCCTAGTTAGAAAACTTAACTCTGGCAAACTCAAGAAATGTATTAATTTACGTTAAATGAGTGCTGGACATATTTGTTTACATTAAACTCCAGACTTCTTTCATTTGCATTAAACAAACGCTAGACGTGCTTTAATTTACATTAAATCAACGCAAGACAAAGTTTTATTTACATTAAATAAACACTAGGTATGTTTTTATTTACATTAGATAAACAATAGACATCAATTTCGTTATATCAGGAGTGAAAAAAATACGAGTCTTCTCTTGTGGCACGTGAATTGCTTGGTATTTTTTTGGCGTTGTTACTACGTTAATTTATTTGGAATCTGAATTGTTATTTGTGAAAATTTCTTTAACCTTTTACTCTCACGAACAGAATCTCATTTAAAAATTAATATCCTTGTTTAATTCCTTACCCCTCTTCGTTTGTTTTGGGTTTTCAATTACTTAAAAAACATCAACTCCCAAATTGATTAAAAATTATTCATGAAGAAAATGTAAGTATCGTTGGTGTTTAGGCTTTACAGACCCGTAAAATAATACTTTATAATCTAACCTAATAATACCCGTTGTGTGTTTATTGACATATTTATTTATATATTTGCCCCCTCAGGGGGAGACAAATATTGTATCTATCTATGGGAATTAGCGCTCCCAGGGGGACAATATGAGGGCGCGAGCTGAGAGTTAGGTAGGCCTTCTTTTTTTTTTAAATAAAATGTTTTTGTTATGTTAAGAACCATCTTTTTTCGGTTCACTGCTGTCCTGTTTTTTCAGAACCTACTACTTTCTTCTTCAACTTTAATCTTGTTTCATGAACTTCTTTCTAATCTTACTGTTTCTATGCCCTTTCTGCGTAGATTCCGAGTTCCCTTAACTCCATACTGAATGGTGCCTTCTTCCTTCCTCTCTTTGGATCGCCTTTGTTGCGGATAGGGAGGCTTAAACTAACTAACAATCTAATTTATATATTTGTTTGGTGTCCGCTTCTTAAGAAACATAGGTATCATGGATACCGAATTCCTCAGTGTAACGTTAAAAGATGGTCTTTATATGCATTGATATGTTTGACATTTTATCAGGATAGGCTCGATTATTATAGGTTTGGTTAGGATAGGTTAGGTTGGCACAGTTTAGGTAATGTTGATGGAATTTTTTCACAGGTCCACCTAGCTTAACGATGACATTGCCGGTGGAATTTCCACGGGTCCTGCTACTACCTAGTAATACCCTTGGTTTATTTGTTTGCAGTTCGCTTCTTCCATTTTCATTGTCACGGTCATAAGGATAGGTATAATGACCGTATCTGTGATGCGAGTTTCACCAGTCAACAAGTACAAGAATATTTTTTATTACAGGTTACTATTAGGATGAATATATTTGTTTGTCATCCACATCTAGAAAAGTTGTCCCAAGAAAAGTATTGAATCTCGTTATTTTTGACGGGCCGTGCACACTAGACATATTATAAATACGGTTAGGTTCTCTAATTGACTGTAAGTTTTGTGTGAATGGTATCCCACAAAAGGGTTGAAAGCTTAGCTGTCTAAAAATCCGTGGCCTTGTTGACTTCAAAATTTGTTCATACGACAAATTCTTAAGTTCAAAGAACGAGGTTCCAGGAGCGGTGATACAGGGTGTCCCAAAAAAAGCAGACCGAACTTGATTTTGCAAACGTTTTATTCACGCAAGCGGTATTGTAGATAATGATTGTAGATACGGTATTGTAGATACAGAACTAAACTATCAACAATAACTGCTGAGTTTCATCAATCCGAAGTTCGGTCTGCTTTTTTTCTGGGACACAGTGTATAGCCCGTGGTGTTTCAGGTATGTGATCTATCACCTGACCGGAGAGACGGCGTTCCGAAGCCCGTGGTCTTCCAGCACTACTCTGCTCGTCATCTGCGGTGACGTCCAGGCCCACGTCTCTACTGTATTCATAAGGTGAGCAAAATTTGACATAATTAACCATTATTACAGACTTGATTTTATATTTTACCTTCAGTAGGGAACTTAGCCGACGTGTAATTTTAGCAACCTTCTGCTTGAGCTCATTTTTTTGTCCGTATCCTCATTTTGTCGTTGTGAGATGGTCGATTCTTGGCGGATGGTCATTCATTATAATAAGTATCATAAAGAAGATTGTGTTATTTCAATTTCATTATCTTCGTTACGAGATTCTCTAAATGCTTGGAACGACTTTCATGAAAAATAAAGAGAAAAATACTTTGACTTATAATTTTTATGATTCTGCATTAGAAAGAAAATATATTAATTCACCATGATGGTGATTGATGTTTGATAGCCTAAGCGCTTTTTTTCAAACCGATCGATCATTCATTATCATAAAAATAAAAAATAGTATCAAAGAGGTTTGCGGGATATTAAGCAAATGCATTAGCATGTTCAGATTAAGGGGACGGTTTGGGCTCAAAATCCGAATTACCTCAATTTTCTGTTTATTAGCTCATGTTATAGAAAATTTTCTTGCGAGAATAAAGATGTGCTTCTATGTGTGTAACAGCTTACAAAAGAATATCAATTTTCTAATAAAATAACGGGAAAAACACATGATCCGAAAGTAATTGTTGCATCATTTTACACCTAAGATGAAAATTTAGGAGAAATTCGTCAGAAAATGACGACTTTTTTCAGCCGAACAGTTCCCTTTAAAGGGGACTGACTCACTTTTGGAAGAAATTTTTTCCTATTGGGCAGATTAATCTGAAAATTGCACTGCATACGCAAAATTCGATTTAGAAATGTTTTTGCTTGTACACATTTTCCGAATTTTTGCATAGAATACGATTTATTTTAAAAAGAAAGCTATTAGGGGTACATTTCAAAATGCCACAGAAGCCAAACCAATTGGTTTTAAAAGTTGCTTTTTGTGTCATCGCACTCAGAAAACAATATTCTTCTACAATCTTTCTATTTTTTTAAACTCAAATTTATTCTTACTGACATTTTAATAATTTTTTAAAAGAAAAACAAACAAAAAATTAATTTTTTACGATCAATATAAAAAGCAACAATCTAATTGAAAATGTGGTAGTACAGATTATAGTAAATTTAATTACAAATAAAATGAGCCCAAAACTCAGTCGCTACGTAAATATACATGAGCTGCAAGGGCCGTAGAAATGACAAAAAATTCCGCAGGTGAGCAGGAGAAAAAAAAGCGTTACCTCCCACCTCGACCGCTGGTGGGTAACTGACGAGTCTTCTCGAGTCATGAACTCTGATTGGATAATTGTAAAATAGTTTTGACTTGTAAAAACTTCGATTTCAACAGTGCTTCGCAAGCACTCCGATTTCTGGCCAATAATCTAGTTTTCCCGACGCAGCGCGGCCAATAACTACGCAACTTTGACGATCATTATCTCCCCAATCATTTCGTCTAGGAGCATGAAATTTAAAACGAAGTACAACGAAGGCTTTGCGCACGTATTTGAACAAAAATAACTAGAAGTGAATTTTTTCGTAAAAATGTGAGTCAGTCCCCTTAAGCGAACACACGGAGGATATCTCAAACAACATACAAAAATTATTTTTTTTTGTAATTGGTCGCCCTCATTCCCAGGTACCTGCTGCGTGGAGGCCGTGTTCTCTCAATCTGCTCCGACTTCTTGAATGTCGCCGTTCCTCTCTTCGGTAAGATACTCTATTTCCTATAAATTAGCTCTTTCTTTTATGGTTATTTTCTCTTAATGTTTCTCTTATGCTACGTTCTGTTTATTTCTGTTTTTTTTAGCCCGTTTCGCAATTTTTCTTGGTTTTCAACTTTTTTGTAACGCTTGCTGTCTTTTTGGAAGGTCTGATGATGGGCAACGCTATTCCGTATTTAACGTTTAACGGTTACAAATGAATGCGTTATGTTACAGCGCGAGTAAGTTTTATTTCTAGTTGATGACGCTTTTTATTTCAAGTCAATGCATCTTTCTATTACGAGTCAGTGCATCGAGTTATTTCAGGTGCACGCATTTCTGAATCTAATTTTTTTAGTGATAGGAAAAGTTTCATTTGCGTTAAATCGTTTACTCGTCTTAATAATTTTTTAATTTCCATTGACGAAATTACATTTTTAATCATAAACTTGATTAAACTTGAAATTACATTAAATTCCACTTTCCCCAATGAGCATTCTATTTCTACTCTGTGAAATTGAGTGAGCGTTTTCCTTGAATAAGTTCCTTTTGCATTTAGTAACATTCTTGTTGAACGTTTGTCCAGGAATGTATTTTGACAGATTGGTGACGATGATAAAGCTGCGTCGCGAATTAGCAATGTACTTTGATGAGCTGTCTTCTTTAGATCGACAGCTAATTATTGCAAACCACTTTTAAGGACAAGACTTTCGATACGCGGGGTACTTCAATTGATGGCGTTCTCGACGTACGGGGAAGTTGGGCAATGACAGGGTATAACCGCAAGAATGTCGAGTAACTGTTAATCATGAATGTTGTTGAACAGATTTCCTTTCATTTCTCCATATTAAAGGTTGAAGCATAATCAATCGGGCTGAGCGTAGAACTCGAGAAAAAAGCGATTATTTACATTGAGCTACTGGTGGATGAAAATTTATTGAGGAAAAGTAACCGTAATAGTAAAATGTATTTGAGAAATTCCAAGTCCGAGGAAAAGTCTAAGGTTGACCGTTGAAAAGTTGTAGTCATCTGACTCTAGTGCTGAAAAAGGTCACACATTCCTATAAATGCCAGACGTCACTGACAAGAAGCACAGGAGATGATTACCTTACTGCAATTACTGAGTATCGTTGAAGCAGGTTTCATTCTCTTAGGCATGATTGATGAGGCAGGTAAACAAGGCCTCGAACGATCACAGCAATCATTAAAAATGAAGTTTGCATCAGTGACCTTATCGAGTCCAGCTATTGCTTTAGCTAGAGCTAAGATAAAAGTACCATGCAATAAATTTATCGCGAGTGATCTGAAATAATCTGAGTTAGGTTTTAGGATGATCGATCATTCCTAAAGCTGAGGAAAAAAGTGATTATTATTTCAGATTTCTATGTATCTTTCGATGCAAAGATGTTTTCTCTAAATTTTGAATTCAAATCCAAAAAATTGTTCGTTCTAATTTAAAAGACGTAAATATCAAGCCCTAAAGTAATCTAAGAGATATTCATATTTTCATCCGTGTTGAGAAAAATGCCAAATTATTGTTTGGTCTTCATCAATTTTTCTACGACAAGCGTGCTCTAGCTTTGGCTGTAATTTTTACCTCGCTTAAGTACGTACAATACCTAGTTATTAACAGCAAATATGAAGTACTTTACCTTCTAGTTTGGGTGTTGGCTCCTGAGCGTCTTTACGGTAGGTTTTTCGAGTGTGTCTTCGTCGTCACACCTTGAAAATTGATTTTCCTTAGATAATACTCGGATATGCTGCGCACCACAGATCAGCAGCCCTTGTTGCACGAAATTATTACCGTTCATCTTTGTATCTGGGAACTTTGCCTATTTATGCCTTTGAATTCCGTGGAGGAGGCTCGCAACATGTTTACTCGATGGCTTACTGGAGTATCTTAGATAGCATAATACCAATCAACATCATTTTTGTTATGTACAAGCATTGTCGTCTGTTTTGTTTTTATTAACGGTTGTGGAGGTTAAGCCATAGCCAATCTTCTCGTATATGCTTATGTAGTGAAGGTAAGTTTGATGTTCCTCAGTTTTGAGCAGTCGAACTTATAATAAAATAATTTTCTTAATGTTTACATAACTTTCATATGTCATCCACATGAGTGTCTTACTTTCCCGAAGATGCGGTGAATCATCGTAAAATTTTCCATTCATTGAATTTTCCCAATGGAGTTCTCGTTTTATCCCTTTGTAGGTAAATTTGTACGAGTAGGTTTCCTTAGATGCCTGAGCAACTTGGTTCTCCCCCCATTTGAGTTCTGTAATTCTCAGCCTAGTGTCCAGGTTACTGATGATTTTCCTCGCTCAGAGTCTTGTAGCGCACAATCCCTTACCTGAATGTGTATGATAACATACCTGAATATACACAATACCTTCTTAAATCTATATATTGTGCGGATCATGTTTTACATGTGGATATCCTGTGATAACTGTGTTACTGTACACTGTATGCGCCGTGCATTTTCTAAAGCATAATTTTTCGGTCTCTGTCTTCCCGTTACGTGGCGCTGCTGTGTGTAGACTTCAAAGTTCCCTGGACCAATAAAATGCTGGCAGAAGGTAGCTGTGTTGTTCCCCATGCCCGTGTAGCACCGCCTGCACCAATCCTAAGTAGTTTTGCCACCTGTTGGCTCCATCAGTTGTTCTTTGTTGGGCGCTCAAGGATGCTTTTTCGGCGAGGTTTCAAAGTGTTCCTCATCCAGTCAGAAGCTCGAAGGCCGTTCATCATGTGATTTCTCGGTGAAAATTTGTTGTTCACCAGTAACTCTAGATTCATATCTCCGTATCTGTATGCAATCGATGCTGTTATTCTCATCTTTAATTTTTGTGTCACTGAAGAATTCCTTCTTGCTTCTGTTTGGGTGCGGTACGGTCTCTAACTTCGGAAATTGCTCCCTCATACTTGCAATACAATGACTAAGCAATCATCCATCAGGCACTAAGGAGTGGTACTGATCACCCATCTCACATTCATGATGTTATTTTAAAGGCTTGTTCATTAAAGCTCAGAAATATTTTAAACTTTGAACGAACATTGCTCTTACTAAAGTTAAAAAATGCTTTGCTTTAAAAGTTTAATAAACCGTTAACAAAGTTTGTCATTGCCTTGTTGAACCTAGAGCTAGCTAATTCACGGTAGTTAAGAAAGTTCTATTTGTAATTGAGTAACCTCCGCTTCTCCTTGTGCCTTATGGGTAGATTTTCGCTTCTAGAGTCACGCCCTCTCTCATCTTGCTTCACAAACATTCGCCCTTAGCTTTCATTTCAGTCTGAGCAACATTGCCGCCTTCTACATAATTTCTTATGCTAGAGGAAAGACAATTGCGTCCCGTTTATCCAATGTGAATCAAAAACCGTTTTTTTGACTGAAAATTGAGTTTTCACTCGCTTAAAAGCATCCAATTATAGTTCGCTTCCGCCTATTGAAAATGTTTTTGTGAAGATTTGATGAGGAGGGCGTATTCGTAATGCGCTTTTTTTGCTTCAGCTCTTGGATCAACTACCTTGCAGAGTCGTCATGGTGTTTGATGGACCGTAATTGTGTTTTTGAAAATTTTATTAACACATCAAATAGTGTGGTTTCCTATGTGCATGACTAAATAGTCAGCGTAAGAATGTAGTCCCGAGTAAACACACTAACTGCTCTTAGTAAGTTTATGGACGTAGGAATTGGTTTGTGTTTGGGTTCTTGGTGTTAGAGTGAAGTTACAACCGCACGGACACTTTACCTGTTGTCGATGGAGACACTTCCATTTGAACAACTTGTTTGCTTGTAAAATAATGCGTGAATCACTGGCACGAACCCACTTTAGGACGTGGAATTCGCACCTGTAATATAAAAAAGTGAAGCGCCTTGTCATTTAGTCGTTTCAAATGCATTGCATTTACTGAACAAGTCGATGTTCCATTTCATTCATTGTGGAACAAGGATGATGCTAAAAATGTTAACGAGTATTTCAACTTATGCCATTTTCATTTTTTGGGAAAGTGCATTTTTTGCACAAATTCTAGCCTTGTAAAATTAAAACACCTTGCTTTTTACAGTTAGATAAGCCATCACTAAGTTTGTAGACCTACTTGTCCATTGCGTCAGTAATGACCGAGAGCTCCCGAGCCTGACACATTTTCTAATCGAGAAGAAGGGAAGCAATTAGATTATTAAGGCTTCCCATAATAATGTCAAATTCAGAAGTAAACAAGGTGCTTCAGCACGGGCTCACTGGTGAGAGTTTTGCGGCTTAGGGTTACCAAGATATTCTCTAATTTAGAAGAAGTAAGCCTTCAGACCTCGCATCACAGGATAACGGGGATATTTTCGAATTCACAAGAAGTAAATCGGTGTTAGAGCCTGCAGATCTTGCATCACAGGCTCACTAGGATATTTTCTGATTCACAAGAAGTAAACCGGTGTCAGAGGTTGCAGACCTTCATCACAGGCTTACTAGAATATTGTCTAATTTTTAAGAAGTTAAACAGTCAGATCCTTCAGACCTTGCGTCACAGGCTTACAAGAATATTATCCAACTCATAAAATGTCGAGAGATTGAGTACAGCAAATAGTTTCTTACGGTTGCATTAGTTTTTTGACTCGTCTTCGGCCACTCTTCTTATAATCTACTACTTGGGACACAAAGTAGGGGAAAATTTTTCACTTACTAACAGTTTTAAATTATTGTGGTTTTCCTAACACTCACTATGAGTAAATGTTTGAACCATTTTTGAGTGTCCAAATAACGGAATAGATGAAATTATCGCGTGTTTTAAATATTCTTTGTTGATATCTTCAGTTTGAACGAACTTTCCATCTAATTGACATTTATCTTGAATGATTGTCAATTCCCTATTGTAATTTTAATGTTATTTATAGTTATAGCTTCAGTGATATTTGAACTTGCCGCTGATAAAAATGTTTGACATTGGAAAATATCCGAGGAATATCGAACAACACTACTTACATCGATGTATTTTTTTCGTGGAGATGCTCAACATGTCAATCTTGCTGTTTTCGTGGCTGCAAAAAACATTTTTTGTGCTTCGTAATGGACGGATATGTGTATTTTTTGGTCCGTATACAGTTGTCTTAATTTAATTCATGAGCTTCATTGATAAGGTTTTTAGGAGTGAGGGATGAGTGGTTTCAGTCAAACTTTTTCCCTGAGGCTTCTATGATTTTAGCCGCCCAGTATAGAAAATTTTACTGAAGAGGCTAAAATCATAGATGCCCCGGCGAAGAAGTTAGACCAGGGTGTTGATGATGGGAAGCAAGCAACCTTTCTTGAGTAGCGTTTGGAGCTGCTATCCTCGTAGTGAGCTAATTTAGTAAATGACAATGTTTGGTGCATCTGTTCGCATTGCCACTGTTTTATTTAACAAATTTGTGTTTTTGTGGAATGCTTTACCGATTTTTTTGCTAGGCAAAAAGAATAGGGCTTTTCTATTGGAGTTCAGTTCCTAATTTTTTTGATTACGAATGCACTTTCTGTGGATGTATTCCATGCAAGAATGCGGATGTTGATATGAGTATGTAGATGAAAAGATGCTAACTGAGAGAGGTGTAAATTGAACCTTCCGTTTTGATTAAATAATTTACCTGCATGGACTACGTTGTACAAGCTTGTAGATCTGGTACATGTGCATTGAAAACCCTGTAGTGGAGGATCAGATATAATTTTACCATAAATTCTAACGCTTTTAATTAAGGTTGAATTCAAATTCAAAAGCTCCTCTCTAGCTAGGTACGCTATAGTCTCTATCTGGATACGGTATTTCGTATACGTTCTTAGATGTCGTAAGATACTGAGGGGATTTCAGTGCTACCATCTGTAGTGGGATTTTATTTCATTATAGGTTGGTGGACATGAAATTTTCAAATGTGTCTTCCCGTTGCAAGGAAGGTCCTGAAATTCAATTTGCCGCAAACTCTAGCCGGAAAACAATTTTTCGCTGGTTCTTTTTCTCTGGTTCTTTTTCTCTCTGATTTCTGGTACAGAATTTTCATTAGTTCATAATGTGTCCGTGCAAGGCACCTGCTGATACTTCAACTACCGATTCAGCACAACTTATTTTTTCTGAATGATAACGGAAAATTAAAATTGAACTTTTTCTTAGCGGCCAAGATTTTAATTTTCTCTGTGACGAAAATCGTTTTTAAGACGAACGCTAAAGATTGCAAGAACGTTCGCACGAATTCTACGTACGATGGAAAAACATTTGTGCGCTGTAAGGTTGCAATAGAAATGACCATTGTAATAGTTGAACGATCGCAGTAGTTGGTAGTACAATAGTTGAACGTAACGCGATTTGCAAACCTAATAGGACAAGTGATGCATACAGGGTCTTGATTAAAAAAACTATTGCGATTCACACGGTATCGATTAATTTTTTTTTGTGATTTTGTAAAATAGTTGAATGGCTTCTTATGTAGATCGTTCATTGATGAGCTCGCTTCCTTGGACTAGTAAGAATAAAATAACGATAGTTACCTGCCAGCTCGGCTCTTTTGCGAAAAATATTTTGTATGCGGGCATTTCAAATCAAAATACTTTTTAATATGCTACGCAAATGGGATCCATATGATTTTAATTTGTACTCTTGAACCAATATTAATGTACATGTTTTCGAAACCACCTTCAGATTTAGAGGTTTCATTTTGAGTTCTTCAGTAATGAAATAATAACCAATAACTTCTGTTTCAGAGAACTTTGCATTGTGCAATGATGATAAAGCAGAAAACTCCTGTTACTGCGATAAACATTCTGGATTATTACAGAAGTCCTGTTTACATTCTATATGAACTAGTTCTTTCTTTTTTTTGCGTAACATTTCAAGCTCAAACGTAGTGTTGAAAAGCCTGTCACCATTATTTTTTAAAAATCCCACACCAGCCGTATTTTACTTCTAAATATATTTTTGAGCCAACCGACTGCCCTGAGCTGAAGCTTTAGATGAGCATAACAAAAAATTAGAACTTGGCAGAATAAGTCATTTCTGAACTTAGTAGAAAACGTTTATTGTTTTACTGCGGACAATTTTTTTTTCGGTTGACTGCTGTCCTGTTTTTCAGCACCTACTACTTTCTTCTTCTATCTTGTTTCCTAAACTTATTTCTCAACTTACTGTTTTATGTGCTGGGATCTTGTGCGGGAACACACCTCTGACTTCAATTTCCCGTTCCCTCAAATGTCGCCTTCATCTTTCCTCTCTGTGGAAAATCTTCGATGTGCTTAGGGAGGCTTAAACTAAGTTAAAATCCAAAATCAAATTCTCGTGCAACCACTGAAGGGGACGAGACCACATCTTGTACATGGATTCCCTGTTCTCTTGATTTCACACACAAATACGATGTCTTTCCCCCTCTCTTTCGAACCTCGTTGTTGTGGTTAAGGAGGCTTAAGGGAACCATTTCCAAAAATTGGAAACTTTTTTTCTATTGGACGTACGTCTATGAAAATTTGCAGACTACTAGATCTCCACATTTTTAACACTTTATATTCTATAAAAATTTTTCATAGAATATAGGGTATAGTATAGAATATAGAATATAGAGTATAGGGCATAGAAAATTGATCATTCCTTATAATAAGAAAAAACATAAATACATATTTTTCATAATAACTCCGGCATTTACAAAGCTAGAGCAATGCGGTTTATTGCATTTGAAAGTAAAATGTGTGCTCTAACAAGCTAATAGATAGGTTTTTTGATTTATTCCATTCTGAATTTATATAAATTTTTTTAAATGAGGTATGGTAAAAGTTATAATTTTTGGGTGAAAAAGTCTAAGGAAAGTTTCACACACAATTTAAAAAAAAAGTGATCTATCACTGTTTTAGAGCACACATTTCACTTTCAAATGCAACAAACCGCATTGCTCTAGCTTTGTAAATGCCGGAGTTATTATGAAAAACATTTTGAAAACTTACTTGATATTTAAACAATATTTTTAAGATTAAAAATGCTTCTTCTCCTACAGTTTTTAAGCTACAGTGATGATTTTGGTATCATTGGATGCGAAAAAACAATTGCTTTCCAAAAAGTTATATAGTTTTTCGAAATTCATTTTTGTTTCAAAGTTATGACATCATAAATTTGAATTTAAAAAAAAATTTTTTTATGTTTTTATTTTTTTAATTAAAATTTAAAATTTGAGGAAAAGTATTTAACTTTTTAGAATGTCCACGTTGTTTTGCATCCAATGATACCAAAATCATTACTATAGCTCAAAAACTGTGAGAGAAGAAGCATTTTGAAAATCCCCCCAAAAAATGTCGTTTTCTATGATTTCCCATTTTTTTCAAGAAAAAATCATTTTGTCATGATTGATAAATGATTCTAAATTGCATTTCCTATCAGTGTACCAAATTTCATTGCTCTAAATTCAATAATAGAGAAAAGGTTCGGAAGGGGGACGCTCACCTTCAGGAATATGAATGATGAAATATAAAAAATAAAAAATAAAATTTGAAATTTGAGGAAAGCATTTATTTTTTTGGAATGTCCACGTTATTCTGCATCCAATGATACCAAAATCATTACTGTTGCTCAAAAACTGTCAGAGAATAAGCATTTAGAAAACCCCCCAAAAATGTCGTTTTCTATGATTTCCAATTTTCTTTCAAAGAAAATCGCATTTTTTCATAGAAGGTAAATGATTCTAAATTGCATTTCCTATGACTGTACCAAATTTTATTGCTCTAGGTTCATAAATGAAAAAAAAAGGTCCGGAAGGGGGATCCTCTTCCCCTCTCGGGGGGGCGCTAGCTCTGGGATACGTTCCTGATATTTCTACAAACATTCGGGGACATATCTCAAACTCTTTTAAATCAATAAAACTAAAAAATTGGGACAATCTAATTTTTGACTGAAAATGCTAGGAAATGGTGGCCTTAAACTAACTTGCAATCTAATCTAATTCTTGTGCTTCCATTTTATGAGGTACACTTAATGCTGCAAAATTTGTGTGCTAGTGTAAACCCACGTTTTTACAAACCTTGCAGATGTTGAATTTTACAATGATCTAGATGTTCCTTTCAACAACCTTCCAAATAATAATAAAACAGCCGCCTAGGTGTTGACTTTCAACTACCGTCTAGATGTTGCGTTAACAACCTATTCTACGTACAACTCTTGCTTTAATCAACTCTAGTCATTCACATAACAACGGTCTAGATGCTGCGTTAAGAATCTACTCGACAATTTTTGCTTTAAGCAACTCTCTAGTTATTCACGTAACAACGCTCCAGATGTTGCGTTAACAATCCACTCTACAACTCTTGCTTTAAGCAGCTCTCCAGTTATTCACGTGGCAACGGTCTACATGCTGCGTACAACTCTTGCTCTATGCAGCTTCTTAGTCATTCACATAACAACGGTATACAACAACGGTGTAGATGCTGCGTTAACAACCTACTCTACGACTCTTGCTTTATGCAACTCTCTAGTCCTTCACACAAGAACGGTGTAGACGGTGCGTGTACCAACCACCAGGCACAGTGGAGGTGGCCGAGAGCCCGGTGGTGGGGGTGCGGTACGGGCGGTGGGGCAGCGTGCAGTTCCTGCACCACCAGCACTGCTCGCATCACTCCCCTCAGAGCAACCGCTTCAGCACACATCTCGGCGACGACGACAAGTGAGTTTTGTTCGTCTTCTTCATCCAAAGTTCGGTTTGGTCTTTCGTGGGCAAAGGATAGAAAATCGGCTTATGTTAGTTAGGACAAGTGAGTTTGGTTTGTCTTCTTCACCCAAAGTTCGGTTTGGCCTTTCGTGGGCAAATGATAGACAATCGCCTTAGGTTAGTTAGGACAAGTGAGTTTTGTTCGTCTTCTTCACCCAAGGTCGTCGGTTTGGCCTTTCGTGGCCTCAGAGATGGCAAAGGATAAAAAATCGGCTTAGGTTGGTTAGGACAAGTTAGTTATGTTTGTTTTCTTCACCTGAGCTCCAAGGTCGTCGGTTTGGCATTTTGTGGTCTCAGAGAGGGCGAAGGATAGACAATAGAATTTAGGTTAGGTTTGTCTGTCTTACGTGATGGAGACTAGTGGCTCCAAGTGAGGTACTGTTGGGTCACCTCAGCTCTAGATAGGCCTTCGGGACTGTTGTCTTCCTTCCTACTTTGCTTCTTTCAGTTTTCGTACTTTTTTCGTCAGCTCTTCTTTTCTTCTTCATCTGTCCTAGCTTGCTATTTCTTTTTCTTTACGCAGGATATCCTATGTGGGAACTCGCTTTGTGTATGGGTTCCCAATTTTCCACTGTCTATACTAAATGGTCCCTTCTCTGCACTATTTTGAGATCGCCATTGTTATAGCTGAAAAGTCTTGAACTAACTAATATATATTCGAAATTAAAATTTTTTGGCCAAATTTTCAAAATTGATTTTTCGAATTTAACTTTTTCGAATGAAATTTGGTTTCACTAGAGCATTTGTAGTAGTAAAAGCCAGTCTGTCAATCCGCCTGCGCAGATACATTTGGAGTAGCGTATCTCATTCGTCCGGCTACGTTTCATTTGCATTCCAGTTGAGTGATGTTCATGTGCATTCTCCTTATAATGTAAAGCGTCTTCTTGTGAGGTCATCAGACGCAAGATCCCGACCTGGAAGTTGTGTAAACCTTCCTTTTGTTCAAGTGGCATATTTTTTGTTTAGTTATGAACCATCTTTTTTTCGGTTCACTGCTGTCTTATTTAAGCCTTTATTACTTAATTCTTCAAATTTTTCTCGTTTCAGGAACTTTTTCTATCTTTCTCTTTCTATGCGTATGGCGTGGGGCACACCTTGTGCTTAGATTCCCTGTTCTATCAATTCCACACTGAATAGTGCCTTCGTTATTCCTCTCTTGGGAAGACCATTGGGATTGTTAGGAAGGCTTAATTTAATTTACAATCTAATTTCATTCAGAGGAGTTATCGTAACAATTACACATGTGTAAGTATTGACGATACCTAAATGGTTCAGTTTTTGATTTTGACTCGCATTCTGTGATGTTGAGTGACATGAGTCACAGCACAAAAGCCCCCTCTCAATTTTATGGTAAAAGTTCCCCTACCTAACCTCAGGCCCGGCACCACACCGACCACAGCCCCAACTGGAGGCACAGTGAGCGTCGAGCCGACGCACGTAGAGATCAAGGACACGGACGGCAGGTCGCACTGCCTCCAGCTGCGCGTGCTGGCCACCGACGACACCTGGGGAGCCCCGTCCCTGATTGGGGCGCGAGTTAGGGGCGGTCAGGGCAGAGGCGTCTTCTCGCAGGTATGTTTATCTAAGTTGAGTGTATGTTTCGTATCTTATCGTTTGCTAAACACGTTTCCTGCGGCGGGTTAAACTGAAGTTCAATATTCAACTCAAATTTGAGTTCATTTTTAAAATCAGTTTTGGAAATATTGAACGTCAAGTATGTCGTGCCTTCATTTAGTTTTTATTAAAGCGTCTTCTCGCAGGTACGTCTGCCTCATTGGGTGCTTCTGATTGCGTTTTTTTTGTATATTTTCGTTTGTTGAACACGTTTCCTGCAACTGGTTCGACTGAAGTTTAATGTTCAACTCATTAGAGTTAATTTGAGAGACCAATTTTTGAAATAATGAACATCAAATAGATGGTGCCTTCATTTAGTGTTCATTGAGGCTTTTCACAGGTATATATATGCCTAATTGAGTGCTTCCGTACGGGTTCTTTTAGATCTTTTCGTTTGTTGAACGTTTTCCTCGGCGGGTTCAATATTCAACTCAAATTAAGTTCATTTTAGAAATAAATTTTATAAATATTGAACATCAAATAGATCGCGCCTTCATTTAGTTTTCATTGAGTATTTGTGAAAATTGAGTTTGTGTCTGCTCTATGGTTAATAGCATCATGAAATTCCCTCAGTGACCACTTGATGCTTTCTCACTGGCTGAAGTGGGGCTATGGATCTAGTTTAACTTCTTTTGCCCTGGCTTCCATGATTTTTGCCGTCCAAGTATAGCTTCTGCATAGGGTGGCTAAAAATACAGATGCAATGGTGAATTAGGAAGGACGAGAATGTAAACGTTACGAATGCGTTCTCTTGTTTCTTTTCTGTAGTTGAAGTGTTGCCATAGATAGGGTAGGCGAGACTGACCTTCCTACTTGGATGCTTACGAATGATATTTCTTTTGGTAAAATTTTGTTCGTTTAGGCTTCCTCTTTGGTTGAAGTGTTGTTTTTATAAAGCTTTCTACTCAGCTACTTCAGAAAGTAAGGAAATAATTTTTTGCACATTTCTTCAGCTCCTTCGCAGCTAGCTGAAACGTTTTCAATGCTTATGTTTTGTACTTCCGAAAGTAAGCACGTATTTTCTACAAACTCTTCGTCTATTTATGCTTTCCCAGAAAGCCGAAATATTTTCACATGTAAACCTTCATTGGGTACTTCCGAGAATAAGTGAATGTGTTCTTTTAAACTCTTCCTAGATCTATAATTTTGCAGCAACCTTAGTGTTCTCTTACGTCACGTCAAGTATTAGTTGCGAATGCAGGCAAAAATATAAGACATTCGCAGGTTATACATGCGAACAAAATTATTTTACGAACTAACAGAATTTTTTCCTATTGGGGAAATTACAGGTGTTATCACTGACGAAATGGTTACCAAAGACTTTAAAAGTTTTCGACTGCTGAGGCGCTGTTTCAAAGTTCGCTTACCGTAATGTGTATTTATTCTAAGCTCTATGATTTGCGTTTACGTGATGCAACAGCTATGATCCAAGACTTCAGAATTGCGAATTATCAATTCAGTGGAGTAAATTTAACTGTATAACAATTCTTGTGATTATGTACTCTGAATCGCTGTTGTTTTGTTTGCACCAGGTTCATTTGGAACGCGTGAATAGGCTGTGATTCTGAACTCTGAATCGCAGTTTTGTTTGCGCCAGTTACATTTGGAGCGCGGGAATAGGCTGTGATTCTTGTGGTTCTGTACTCTGAATCGCGGTTTTGTTTGCACCAGGTACATTTGGAGCGGGGCCCATCCACTCCAACTGGAGCTGACAAGCTCAGCAGGGGCAACTCGTGGGAGCACCGCAGTGCGCGGGCACGCAAGGAGATACTCAGAGACCTCCTCGCCTCTGAACTGTTCATGGACACTGAAAAAGACGACCAGGATGACTGGGGTGACCAGGCTGACCAGCCGCAGGCTTCTCTTGATCCGGTCTTCACGCCTGCTGTGCTTTTTGGTGATGAGAAGGTTAGTTCGAGGTGACTGAGTGAATGATTTTTCACATAGAGATTTATCAGGTAACAGGTATGGTCGTATGCTGTTACTGTCACTCATTTATCATTTCTCTTGTTATTAAACTCATTTATCATTTCTCCTGTTATTATCACTTATTTATCATTTCTCCTGTTATTATCTCTCATTTATCATTTCTCCTGTTACTATAATTCATTTATCATTTCTCCTGTTATTATCGCTCATTAATCATTTTTCCCGTTATTATCATTCATTTATCATTTTTCCCGTTATTATCATTCATTTATCATATCTCCTGTTATTTTTAGGACCATCAAAATGATGGTGTGTGTTACTGGAGACCCTCTTCCCTCATTAGCCGTAGCTCGAGAAGTCGGTGTTATGTCTAGCGTGTTCCGTGAGAATCAGGGGGGTGGGAATGAGGAAACATGTTTGCATCAAATCTTTTTATTAAGTGGCGCAATTTTATTAGCTGAGTTCTTTCCCAGCAGCCCCCGGCAAAAAAAGTTCAAGCAAATTCCCGGTGAATCGAGGTCTGAAAAATGATTTCTGTGAGGGCTTTCCTTCAGGCACATAGCGCGGTTAATGGATATTATCAACCGTGATGAAAATTGAAACGTGTCATTTTGCATTAATGCTCAAACTTAACTTATTTCGTGTATTTGTGTTACAGAGGAAGCAAGACTTGCTGAACAAACTTCGTCCCAAGTTACTGGGAGGCCGAGAGCTGCATCGCCCGAAGCTTCGTCTGGTATTCGAACCAAGTGCAGAGGCAGCCATGGGAGCGAGCGAAGATGTTCTGCCGGTGTTGTGTGGCGAGGGAGCTGTAGCTCATGGCTTCGACTGGCGCGCCTATATCGAGGTGAGTCTTCTGGTTGCCTGTCCTTTTGGTATTATAGTGTTAATTAAGTCATATTGTTAAGGAAGTGGTGCTGTATTTGTATTGTTTGGTAAGTGGTGCTGTATTGGTATTGTTAGGTAAGTAGTGCTGTATTGTTAGGTAGGTGGTACTGTATTGTTACGTAAGGGGTACTATATTGTTAGGTAAACGTGTAAACTCAAAAATCTAAATATGGTATGGACTCAGAAATCTATCTACTCAGAAATCTATCTTTCTGGATCAATCGAAAAGCTAGTAACACTATAAATATTCAGGGGAATAAAACTTTTTGGACTTCGCATGAGTCCAACTTCAGTGGTCTGAGAAATTCAAATACGATTCGTATACTTGAAATGTCTAGTATTTAATCTTACAAAAACCTACATCATGGAAAAAAATGAAAGTTGGTAACGAAGGGACTCTATCAGCTTTGCTTACGTATTGTTTTCTGATGAGCACTGTTGGGAAGGTTACTTAGGATGCCCTGTGTTTAATTTCATAAAGCACACAAGGGACATAGAGTACAAATCGAATCTGTGCCATTTTGAAGTATCCTACTCGTTTCTATTTAGCACTTCAAATTTCCAGCAGATACTCTAGTTGTTGCTGTTTTGGACTTAAATTTTTACTGCTTTTTCGAGTGTTATTTTAATGTCTAGTTTCGGGTAATTGTAACATCCTTGAGTGCTTTCGTACTCGATTGTGCTCAAGATGATGCACAACGTCCTACTATTATACGAACTAGTTGGGCATACCGGAACAGCTTTAAATCTAGACTTTTTGCTATGCTGGAACCTTTTAATTGAAATATTATGCTTAAATTAGACTTTCAATCTACCGACAGGTGTGCTTCGGTTGTCATACTCAGGAACGAAAGGCATGAGAAATTTCACAGCTGGGAGGCTAGCAGTTTATATTATGCAAATCTGTAATCAAAATCAGTTTCAGAGAGTAGCTTGTGAAATTAGCTAGCATTCCGAACTGAACACAGAATGGAGAAAGCTGATACATATTATCAGACTAACTAACCCTACGCCTGTGACCATCGAGTGAAAGCAACAGATATAAGTGCAGTTCAGTATTCAGTTTGTTAAATGTTCTTAGTTTAATTGGAGCAGGAGAAACGCAATGCAAGTATTTTTCCCCACGTGTCTAACTGTGCACCTACATTTTCTTTCGTAAGACTTGTGTCTTTTTCAGGCTGAGATAATAGTTTGAAAACCGTTATTTATGAGAGAACTGTATAACATTTCTCCAGGTTAGAAATAGTGATGTACCGATGTATCGGTATCGGCAAGTGTCGGTCATTTTACTGGTATCGGTATCGGTGAAATCCGGTCGATACTTTACCGATACTTTCCCATAATACGTATTCTATCATAAAAATGAAAGTCATAAACCATGAAAGTAAAAGTATAATTAAATAAATAGCCTATTCATACCTAGTAAATTAGTTAGCTAACTGTTGAATTACAGCGTTTAATCAGGCCCGCTAACTGAATTTTTAACTTTGAATTCCCGATGAGTCACGTACGGTCAGTGAGTGAGAGCTATGTTCCATGAATAGTTAAACACAGTTGCGACATAAAATTATTATACTTTTAAAACTAAAACCTATATAGTTTGCCCAATTTCCATTTCTCAAAGTATATGACAGGCTAACAAAAATCATACCAATTAAATAAAGTTGAAGGTGCATTTTGAAGGTTTTGTAAATTTAATATAGAAGTTGCTGAAAATTTTATTTTAATTTAGCTTGTAAATCGTCAAATATAACGAAGCTAATAATTTTATTTTAATTTAGCATGTAAATCGCCGTACAATACGAATCTTGCTTTTTCTTCTATTTTAAGACTTTTGAAAAATTCACGAACAATCTTATAGTTGGTTGCGTGTTTGCGGATCTTTTCGGTTTCGGGGCCTATCGAATTTTAATGTTTTCTTTTCGCCAAAGTATGTATTTTGGTGTGAAAAACACGAAAATGACCATTTTGTGGACAAATTATTCATTAAGTGTTTCTTACCTAACCAAGGGTATAATTTCTAACACCTCACAGTTACTCATAGTGAAAACTTCGTGGACCCTGCAACAGGTGCACACACTCAAATGATTGAGAGTGTATGGCATAGACTAAAAATGAAAAAAACGTCAGGGAGGCACTCACCGACAAATGATAAATTCTTGTCTGTGTGTGTTTGCGTGGCGAAAACGTACCGAGAAACCGCAGTTTTTTCATAAAATATTAATGGATGTGAGCTTAATAAATAATTTCTCCAAAAAATGGTTATCATTTTCATGTTTTTCACTCCAAAATACATACTTTGGCGGAAAAACATATAAATTCGATAGGCCCCCAAACCGAAAAGAGCCGTGTTTGCTTCTGCACATTGTGTGTTAGTACATACATATACTGCTTGCGTTCACGCTGCTATTTCTGAGACTAAGTGCTACATTATATTACTATTTTACGCCTGTAAATGGGGGAAAAATATCATTTTTTATAAATTTAGTGTGATAATAACCTCGGTTGGCAAATAAAGATTGCTAAACAGTGAATACTTATTTGTTCATACATGCTAATTACGGTATCACACGACTATAGAGCGGAAAGATGACGCAACCGAAAAACTTTGTGAGGGAAACGAATCAAACTATGACACTGAACTGCAGTGTTGCCAACTTAGCATGAAAGTACGAATCTATCACCTAGCGGGGAAAATAGCATTAAAATGCAAAATCTAGCATTTTACAGGGCGATTTTACCCATTGTATTAAATTTAGTCATTTTCAATTACTTTCTAGCATCTATTTGTTGACTCATGGTTACTCAACGACTCGTTGAAGTTTCGTCCAAGCCTAGTTGAAGTTTCGTCCAAGCCTAGTTGAAGTTTCGTCCAAGCCTAGTTGAAGTTTCGTCCAAGCCTAGTTGAAGTTTCGTCCAAGCCTAGTTGAAGTTTCGTCCAAACCTAGTTGAAGTTTCGTTCAAACCTCGTTCGATTGTTTTGGTCCACTTTTGGAACCAGTTGCTATTAGAGCTAGTCTACATTACGTTGCAATACGATTAGAAACACTTATCTATCGAATGGATTTCATTTCGTTTTTTTTAACAATATAGTTAACAGAGCAAGAGCAGTTCTATTATTCTTAATCAAAAACTTTATTGTCAATATTGTTATATAATTTGATATATTAGTGAATAATTTTATTATAACACCCATGTAGGGCTTATAATGGTTTTATTTTAATAAAATTGTAAAAGTATCGGGATCGGTTGTAGTATTGGTCAAAGTATCGGTATTTCCAAGTATCGGAGTATCGGTATTGGCCAAAAAAAGAGAATCGGCATCGGTCAGAAAAATGGTATCGGTACATCACTAGTTAATAAATTTCGATAGAAATTCTTACCGCAAGTTTTTAAGTGTGATGAAAAACACTAACAGATAGTACAGCATATTATTTCTTATTTCTGGCTTGAAAGATTTTTCATCAAGTCTTAAGATGCCAATCCATATTGATTATAAGCAGTGTGAGCATACTCACGCTGCTTAACAGTTAGCAAGAGTGGCTTAGCACTGACTTCTACGGGACTCTCCACTTCTTGACAACATCTAAAATATTAGTGCACCTACTGTAGAGCAGAACTGTTGCTAAGTAGGGGTATTATCCTGTAAAAATTAAAAACAAACGAGGTAGGGCGGCTGCTGCACAGAACCGCTACTAAATTACGGTATTTTTCTGCAGAAATTGGAGACGAGCGCGATAGGGCGGCTGCTGTTGTACAGCGAGCTGATGACGAGCAGCATGCTGGTGGTCGAGGGTGCGACTTTGCTGTCTCACGGCATCGCGGTGGTGCCCCGCAGGCAGTCTAAAGGAACTGGTGAGAACCTCTGTTTTGTTGCTTTTTTTTTTTAGTTCTAATTGCAGTGTAGGAACTTCTGAATTGAAGGGCAGTCCTTAGCTGTTGTACTTTTTTGATGGTTGCTCATAACAATAACTTCATTGAAGCTTTACTGTTATTGTTACCATCACATGAATCTTATGGATGAGGCCTAGTAAAACTCGCTCTATAACTCTCCCGTAATGTTGATATCGGACCATCAGGCGAGATGAAGAAAAAATCAGTAGCAATGTTGCGCAAGAGTTAAGGTTAGTTTTAGATTTTGTAGTTAGGTATGCCTTAGCTTTTTTCTTTACTTTCCTTTTTGGTCAATGAAGCCTGCGTTTGTGAAAAAGGGATATGTTCACATGAAGTGGTTTGTATGTGAATTCGTTGATCGTATCTGTTAAGCTGGTATTATAATTCACAAGTTTTAATTATGTTTCATAATTTAAAAGCGACTTCACAAATGGTGCTGTCAATTAACTGCATCCGTGTGCAGCGCCCGCAATTTAATTCGATTTCCTACTAATTCACTCAGTTTGTCACTAATTAGTTTGAATTTATTCTTATAAGTTCTTACAGCTGATTGTTAAATGAAACTCATCTTCTAAATGGTATTTTCCCCGACCTCGAACATCCCTGATGTTTGTTCTTGAACCAAGTTTAAATTTTTTCAGGCCGCGGTGGCAACGCTTGGCTGTCTCCAGAGGGGTGCATGATGTACACCCTCCAACTACATCTGTCCATGTCATCGTTCATGGGATCTCACCTGCCGCTGATACAACACATCGTGTCGCTGGCTGTTGTAATGTCGCTGACGCGTGATCACCCTGCGCTCGAGCTCAGCCTGAAGTGGCCCAACGACATCTATTCCGGGCAGAGCAAGATCGGCGGTGTGCTCGTGCAGAGCACACTGACTGGCTCCACGGCTTGTGTCAATATCGGTACGAACCACTCTCGATCTGCCAAAAACCTTGCCTGAAAAATGTTTCTGTGTTCTTGATGTGTCTTGTCCATATCTGTACGAACCAATCTGGATCTATCAAAAACCTCGTCTGGAAAATGTTTTGGGAGTTCTTGATGTGTCTTTCGATTTTGTTTAGAAGTGGATAACAGGAAGGGGAATTTTTTATCCCTGTGGGGAAGTGGACTTTTCAAGTTGTTAAGAAATAGAATTGTTATTTTTATTTTTTAATTGTAAAATATCATTGATTTAAGGAGTCTCGCACTCTAGAAATTTGAAAACAATGGAACTTAAATAGTAATTGAACAAGCTCTGTTGCTACTTTGGCAGCAGCCTATGTACACTAGAAAGATTGATTCTAAATAGGAGGAATAGTGCACAAATGACGCCGATTAAACAGCGGAGATCGAGCTTGCTCGCTTAATTTCATTTACGCAAGATCGCCCTTTGAATCTAATTTAAAAAATCGCCCTTTTAATTCTAATTTCATTATGTGCAAACTAGAATAAATATTTTTAACTCTGTACATCATCTAAATCTTTCTTGTTAGTGTTTTATATATTACTGACCACTTCGTTTGAAAAATAGGGAAATTAAGTGAGGGAGAGGATTTGTTGTTCAGTTTGGTAGGCTGTTGCGTCGCTTATGTACAACAGTTACAGAGATCATTCAAACGTTTGGTGCTGATAATTTTAAATTGGCACGGTGTTTGGAAACCGTATTGTCTCAAAACAACTTTAATTTTACACGCGATTGGTATTTATAATTCCATATAGCTATCAATCATATTTATTATGTTCTGACTGTTAACTTCGTAATGCCAATAGAAACTACATAAAGCATTACCAATTTGTCGTGTTAGGATGTGCGATAGGACACAACTTTTGCTGTGAATGCGACTATAACACCATTTAATTACTTACATTCATACAGTAAGACTTTAAAACGAGTAAAAATGATAATTTTAAACGGTGCGCATTCAATTTTTATTCTAATATTATTTTTCCACAATTCCAGGAGTAGGGGTAAACTTGACAAACAGTGCTCCTACAATAAGTGTGCTGCAGCTGCTCCAAGAGAATCAGGAAGCATATCATGCCGAAGTGAAGCTCGAAACAACGCTTGCTGGAGTTTTCAACACTACGGAACAACTGATCAACCTCGTGGAAACGCAAGGACCGGAGCCGGTCATCCAGATGTACTATTCCTTCTGGAAACACAGGTGAGGTTGCGACTGAAAATGAAAATTCAACTGAAGGTTAATGCTGGACCGAAATTTTTGTATAAGGTACGACCACTGGAAAACTAATGGTAGGTGATTAATTAAATATTCCACCAAAAGCGATTATTTCAATCTACCGTTTATACAAACGCATACGAAGATTTCAACTTGACCTTGATTTCGCTGATGTTGATAGGATGAATTAGATTCTAAACCATAACGGATCTTCGTGTTTCACGTAGCTGCTGAAATCACTTTCACTGAAATCAATATCAAACGTAAAACTGAAATCAAGTTGCATTATGGTAAAGATTGGTTATTTCAATTCTAACCCTTGTATTTTTATGTTTCCAGTTTGTTTATAACTATAAGGTTTATGTACGCTAAATAATGCGCAGAGCATCTAAATAAATCGTCAGATAATGAAAACTGTTACTTTTATGAGAAATAAATCAAGTTTGGTTCTTGGTAATTTACGTAGCTTCTGGCTTTGCGTCCACAACCTCCCGTAATTGCGTCAGGGGACTTCGTCGAGTCATTCGACGATTGGTTTAAAAAAGATATTTCGCTACAAAACATCAGGAGTAGTTAATGGTTTAGAGTAACTATATTCTTTAGTTTGTCGATTATTGAAAAATGTCTGAAATGTAAAAATAAAATTTTCAAATACTAAAACAACGATCACTAATCTGTTTTCACGTAATCTGTCCCAAAAATATTAATAATCTCATTCTGGAAGCATATAACCCAAAGATAATAATAATAATAATCTCATTGAAAGCATGAAAATGACAATTAAGGTTAAATTGCTGATAATTTCATGCATTGCCTTTTTGTATGAGAGTAAAAAAAAATTTCTGTTTTTAGTACTTGAAAATGAAGAAGTTATTTTTGGTATACGGAGAAACAGGTTTCCTGGAGTAAATTATTATTTATATCTTTATAACTTATTCTAACTTGAATTTATGCATCCCGCAGTGGCGCCAAGGTGAAAGTTTTGCAAGCTGAAGATCCCACTTCCGTCAGTACCGGGCGCAGCTGCCGCACTGTCACCATTACAGGTAAGGTGGGTTGTGGCTGATCTAAGATACATTTCCTTATTATTCTCTTATTTATTTTTTTAAATATCATCCTTGTACTATTGCTGATAAAGGGAATTGTGGCCGATCTAAGATATATTACCTTATTATTCACGTATTTCCTTCTTTAGTATCATCCTTGTTTTTATTTTATTTTCGTTACCGTCCAATTGTAATTTTACTACCGTCCATTCTTCAAGCCAACTAGTTTTCATTATATGGTCACTGGAAACTTGTAGGATATTCGCGTTTGCTGAATTGTTTCAACTTGTGGTGGCAAAATGTTTTTTACGTAATATAATATTTTTTCAGTTAGAATTTTATATTACTCCAGCCAATTCGAGTGATCAATTTTGTCCAGAACTATGTTTTTTTGTTGCTTGTTTTCCTACAATATTTTTTACAAATATATAGTTCCCAATAGTTTTTTCGAAATGATTTTAATGTAGTCACAGCGTCTTCCTTAGTAACATGCTTTTTAATTTCTTATTATCTTTTTGATGTTTCCTTGATAAAATGTGAAATGGTTCAATAAGCTATTCTTTCCAAACAAATGAATTTCCTGTTCACAAATTTAAAAAATAATCATACTTGTACAATTATAGGCAGATAAAAAAATTCGCTGCTTTGATTGAGATTTTATTCGAATGTGTGCTTGTAACTTGGAAGAAATTCAGTTATTGTTTCGCTGGAGTTTGTTTATTGAGGGCTGTCAGTGTGAAAGATGTGATGTTCTCTTTAGAATTGATCATTTTAGGATTTTCGCCCATTGAATGGATATTACCTAAGGGTTATCCGAGATATAACTGGAAAGGGTTTCACATAAATTTCATCGTATTTACGAGACATTTCAAACGTAAACCATTTTCAGGCATCGACTACTACGGATTTCTGAAAGGAGTTGACTGTGAAACTGGAGAAGCAGTACCCATCCAACCAGATGGGAATTCTTTCGACATGATGGAAGGGCTCGTGTATACAAAGACTCGATAAATCAATCTTTTCAATCACCACTATCGAGTGCTACGTGGTAAGTGTGGAATGTGCGAAAAATTCACGTGAAAATTGAGCGTTCTCCATTTACGTCGAAAATTGCTTATCAACTGAAATCTTGAGCGAGGTTTTTGTGTTCTAGTTCCTCCCGTGGATCTGAGAACGTTACATCGTATTTTGTTCATGCTTATGAAACTAGTATTCCATTTAAAATTATTTAAATTTGGAACACGATGCAACAGTTTCGTTTGAATATTGCGAAGCCACTTTAGAATACAAATTTAGTTAAAAGGTGCTAGTTAGCACAGCAAAATATATGTCTTGGCCTTGAAGCATTCCTCGTCTTAGTATCACTAGTTGACTGCAGGCATATTCTATGTATAAAAACTCAGGACAAGGGAAACCATGTATTCCAAAACAGGGTCACGTCTGATAATTTGTATGGTTGACTCGACTAGGCATCGTATGCTAATTTGATCAACTATTGCCTAGTCCTAGTAGCTGCATTTTATGTTCATATCTAGCTACTGATAATCTTGCTTATAGCCTATCTGCAGTGGCTTCATATTCATTATAACAGATTTTCACGATTGACATTATTCTTTTGAATTTGGTACTCGGATTGTCATCAGAGCGACTAGGTTCCATGCGAGCGATTCGATTAGATATGAGGTTTAGATCACTATATATATTGAACTCGTTTTGTGTGTGGATTGATGACGATGAAACTTTTTTTTAAAGTTTGTCCGGAATAGTCATTTTTTATACGTGATTGAAAAAATATGCATTTTACTGTGAAAAGGTCGAGCTCTCCTGCGCTTTCAAAACTTATAATTGTAATTCATAATGTATACATATTCCATCCCCGTTGCCATGGAGAATAGTTCGTTCCCTAACAAGTGATTGTAAGGCTTGTTCTAACCAAGTACCAAATAAGATAATTTCAGTGCCGTCTCTATTTACGTGCTGCATGGCCAAAACCTTTTATATCTTTAAATGAATTTAATATTCAAACCTATTCTATTCTCGTCCGTAAACTTCCGAGATCTTAAGACTAATGCATTTATTGAGAGTTTCTACTGGAAGGCATTCGTGGAATGGATACGTTTGTGGTGATCTAGGGTTGGATAAGCTAAGACATAAGAGGAAGGTTGTAGCATGTCACTGTACCTTTTGAATTTACAGTAAAGTTGTTATTAGGTTAAGGTATGGAAGACGTATGAAAATAGAACAAAATGAAATGGGTAATGATGAAAATTTCACATCTCGATAATATTTGACCCTTGTTGGAGGAGACTGACCTTCATAGTATTTGGGGACTTTGCACTGTATTCAAAGTAGGCAGGACTTCCACAGCTTCATGTAGAAAGATACATTAATTGTATTTTTAGCAGAAATCGTCCTTTGAGGACTTGGCGTTTCTATGAGATGCTCTGAGTTATCTATACTCATGAGAAGTGCATTTTGACCCTTGTGGAATGTAGTTTCGAAGTTACTACGCCAGACGCATTATTTCTGCAATTTGTCACCTTGTCAAATTCCTCTTTCGATTATCATTTTCTAACTCAATGTTCTCATTTTGGTTTTCAGTGCAAAAATTTTCTTTTTCCACTAGGGCGCACTGAAGGTGATCAGCCTTCGGCGTACTTCAAATTGACACTTTCTAAATAAAATGAAGTGTTCTAAACGCTCAGCTTATAAAATGGCTGATAGCGTGTTCTCGTTCGCATGCCGTAGAGAATCAACGCTTCTTAAATTGCCTACACTAGTTACGAGATGCATAATGAGCAACATATGTGGCAAGGGATATAGCTAGGCTCTTATTTTTGGGTAAGCCTTACGTCTCCTTTCTCGTGTAGTAGGCCAGTGTTTCGTGCAAACCGACTTTGGTGCGCGGGTATTTCCAATGCTCGTGACTTCCTTTATTTTTCAACTTTCCATCTCAATATTCTTCATACCACAATCGTTAAAGTCTTCGAGCAAGTACGGTTGTCTGCTCTAAAAGCATGATCGTTATAATCAAAATTCTTAAAACACGTTGTTTGTCGAAGATGTGTAGTTCATTTGTCTAGTAAGATGTCAATCTTAAAATTTGACAGATAAAAAATTCTAGGAGGTAGGGAAAAGTAAACCATATTGGTATTGTTAAACCTTTTAATTTGATATTGCCTTTTGTCAAGTTTCTTCTTCTAACTTGGTTTTCTGTGTAAATTTGTTTTCTACACAGCGTGTTTTTTTTGTAGTGTGTACTTTACGGATTTAAGAGTCTTGCCAAGTACTTAACTCCTTACTGAGGTTTGATTTTGCATTATAATTGTTAGATAACTTGCAAGCCTATTCTTAGCGAAGCAGTGTAACAGGACTGACTAATGGGTATTGGCAAATTTGATAGAATCTTTGTTGGAACTACGAAGGAATATTGAAAGGTTGAAAGTCCTACCTCAAGCGATCGTTGTTGTCCTGTTCTCACCTAACCCTACGCTAGGTGTTGTATCACTTCTCAGTGTCCGTCTGTTGGAAAGCACTTTATGGCAGCAGCACGCTTGTATTGCCTTGACAAGGACCGTGTCCGTAAATTATCCTGCGTTAGCAATTTAAAGAAATCCATTGTTTCATAAACCAGTGCTCCTCGGAAGGATTCTTTAAATCATGTACGTTGCAGAAATTAAACTTCATGGAAGTTAATCTAATGAGAGCGATGCGGAGTGTCCTCAGGTTTTGTGAGGTTCGAGGCATTGTCTAGCATTTGTGCGTCTGGTTGAAAATTTTCCTCTTCTTCCCTCACAACTTGAGCTAAGTTTAATTTTGCTACTGCTGTTGTCTGTTCATTGAGCCTATATATAATCTATGTGGCAAGCTGTGCGCATTTTTAAGTGCTTGCTCGTGCACGGAATGTTCCTTACTTAACATTGTATGCAGCACAGGCCTACGAATTAGTAGTAGTGTTGAGCCTGTGTTATGGTGACTATTTACTGCTGTGAGTGATTTAGTGTTATTGACGTGACAAGTAGTCTCTGATTATTAGTTGAAGCTTTTGATGCGGAAGTTCTTATAATGAAATGTTTAAGTAAAGAGTAATAGTTGAGCATCAATGACAAAACTATAGAGTATGATCGGTACGGTACGTTGAATTACTCAGTGAATCCTTATGGCCTTTTGTCTCGTTTTAGGAGTGCTTGAATATGTTACTTACGTGGATATTTTTGCCCCCGGCGAATATCAAGCATCAAAATAGTGCGAACATGTTGTAGTCCTTATTGGATATAGAAAGTTATGATACTTGGTTTATGCATATTTATAGGACAGCGGTGTCCTACTGGTGCTAGCCTGGTGGCTTCTTTGTTTGGAATTACTTTTTTTTACCGAAATTCTCACAATACTTTCACCTATCAAGCAGTGTGCATAAGCATTGCTTTTGTTAGCACAGCACACCCCACCCTATCTAAAATTAACGTTTTTCGCTTTGTGACATTTTCGACGCAAAGGCATTTGGTTTAAAATTGTCTATTATTTTGTCACATAAATATCAAAATTTCACCCGAAGTGGCATCGTTATGGATCTCATCTATTGACGTTTTTCAGATCAATATAAACCCAAAGTACTTAAGGTGATTAACATTATTTAAGGTATTAAAATATTTATTAAATTTTTTCAGAGGACATTTAGATAATTAATTACATATTCGAATCGTGAACACTGTTCAAATAGAAAAGACATCGTTTAAGAGGAAGTAAGTATTATTCATACTCTTAATTACAATTACCTTAAGGTTATTTAGATAGATCTACACGACCATGTATTGCATTTGTGAGAGTTTACGTTAAATTTTAGCGTGAAATATGCCAAGAAAAATAAGAATGCTGTGTGTTATCATCAGTGACATTCGTTGAATTTATTGGATGATCTAATCTCATGCTTGTTGACTTTTCTGTTGGTGTATTTTGTTAATAAAAACTGCCATTCAGTTTGCAAATTTTTACCTTCTACACCATGACAGAGCATTAGCGTTTCTTGTTATTCGCTGATCAGCTTTCGTATTTCGATCACAGAATGAACCTTCGTAAGTAATTCGACCAGCGACGTCGTACGGTAGAATGTATTTTTTAAAATCAATCCTATTGAGTACTTGCATATCAATACTCAATTTACACCATTCAGGTTCATAGCACACTGAGCAGCTTTCACAAATTTATTGTCCTCCCTTGTGACATCCTTTCGTTAATCGAAAAAACACGCAATCTAAAATGATACTTTCAAAATTAGAATGTTACATTTCCAAAAGGCTATCTTTTAATTAAAGTGGACTATAACTTGGAGTAAAAGCAAATTGTGAGACTCACCGTATGTCATTAATCTTAGAGAGAGAAAAACATCAGCCATTGCCTACACGTTATGCATGCGTCGAAGACCAGAAGAATTTATTTACGAGTTGATGGTGCAGAACTCATTCCCTTGCCAGTTGTAATACCTTCTGAACGCTTGGTAAAGATGGTCCATTTCTATCCATTCTCGCTTCGTCTCCTCATTTCGGGATACGCCGCTGTAGAACAAGTGAAGTCTCTCAGCCTGAAAGAAAAATCTTCGTTATAACAACAACTGTATGGAAATTCACTGCGCACTCGGAAATATGTAAAGTTAGTCATGGTCATAGTTTAGTTTTATTAATCTATCATTGTCACCTATAACATTTGCTTTTAGCTGCACTTATTGACAATATTGTAGTTGAAGACAATTCTTTTAACTGTGACTTGTCAGTACAGCATAACTACAGTCACTGCCCACCCCTCTATCACCTACCTCACATTGAGCGCGACGGCGAGAAAATGCATTCAAACTACCATTCAGCCTATTTAAACTGAACTTTGAAGTTGTGTTAGGGTATAAGTGAGATACTCTACTAAATGCGTCATAAGACAAATAATATCGACATGGTGAGCTTGATTGTATGAGGATCATTGATACTGATTCGTTTCAAGGGGACCGTCTGAATCTTCTTCGGCTAGTATCAGTTAATGAATCGAAAGACAATTCAATATTTGGTTGGCAGCAGCTAAAGAATGGGCAAAAAAACGTTAAAACAGTTATTGGTATATACAAACTCAAGAACACAATTGAATATTGTTTCTCTCGTAAATGCACAGTTTAACTACACAACAAAATATTCAAGAAGGGGAATTAAATTCGATTATATTAGTTAGAGCATCCCTTACTGCAACCAAGCCGTTCCAAAGAGCGAAAGAAATAAGGCACCATTTAGTATGGCCCACGGGAACGCAGAATTTATGCTCAGAGTGCATAAAAACGAAGTCGAGAAAAAGTTTATGAAACAAGATAAAAGCTAATGAAACACAGTAGGAGATGCTAAAAACACGATAGAGTGAACCGAAAAATGTTCCGCAGTGAAAAAAAATTATTTAAACAAAAAGAGGCATACCTAACTGTCAGCTCGGGACCCTAATTTTTCCCCCTGGGAGCGCTAATTCCTATAGATACAATAGTTGTAATCCTCTGAGCAAGAAAGGGAATTCTAACTGAACCCGAAACCTCGAAATAATACACCCTAGGGAGGAGTGGGCCGAAAATAAGAACGTACAGTTAACGCAGAAATTAATCACATACTTTGAATTTTGACTCAATTCTTATAATTTACACTCACATTATTTCAAGTCCTCCATCTCGCGACAAAGAATTTACCAAACATCACAAGAAAATTGAACGAAATATAAAAAATTATTCACACAGAAGGCAATATCGTTTTTTTAGAATTCTAATAAAAATGAGAAAATTCGAGAATTAGAATTTTATTCAACATAAAAAGTATTACTGAATGTTGAGGTAGGTAACGTTCAGCGGATACCATTACAGTGAGAAAAAGAGTGGTTTTTATCGTTCTCACGTGAAATGCTTTATGAGAGGAACAGAAAGAGGTCACTTTCGACTTGAGGCACAGGATTATCAAATACTACAATCGGGAAAAAGTCAACGGCACTATTACGGAACGTGAAGCTATCTTAAACCTACGGTGTAATTCATCATGAAAATTTTACAACTTGTATGTAGAACAAAAATTTTACCTGATCACGGAAAAAATGATCAAGAACTGTACGAAAACTGGTGCGAGTTAAATAGATTAGGTGAGTTAGGTTAAGTTTCCCTCCCAACGACTGCGTTCTAAAGGGAGACAGAGGGAAGGTACCATTTAGTGGGAAGTTAAAGGAACGGGAAAATCCATGCACAAAGTGTGCTTTCACACAAGAGAACTTGCTTATAGAAACTGCAAATACGAAGGAAGTTTACGAAATAAAATGAAAGATGAAGAAAGTAGAAAGTGCTAGATAAAATTTCAAAGCTTTACTTAGCTGAAGAAACTATATTCTGCATTTGGCCCATTTGTTAACGCGTTCATCGCATTTCAGCGATTGTAAACGAATGGTTTGGTTAGGTTGGAAGTAGGAAAATTGGGAAATCAACTTTACTGCTCGAACACATTTTTATCTATCCCAAGAAACAAATGGTACAATTGCACGAGAACATTTCACCTCGTGAGATAACAGTTATTCATTAAACAAACATCGGCATCTACGGATGCTTCATTTCCAATTCAACCTGATACGTATCACCTTGTACATTGGTTTTTCAAATGCCTTATAACTAACACCAGGACGTCATGACGCTTTCCCCCGGTCAAGACCGGTACCCATTTCAGACACCTGGGTAGAGTGGGGTACTGTGCTTAGAATTTTTTCTCCTATACCCAACGGAGAAAATCGCCACCAGCGCCGGGACTCGAACCCTCGTTGCCCTCACGGAGGCAGGTCCTAAAGCCACAAGGCTATGACGAGCACTTAAAAAGGTTGCGAAACAGATAAGTCATTTAATTATATCAGTACGTAAATTAGAAATTTACCAATTGGGACACATATGACCCAATACGCGGGAACGCGTTAAATAACAGGACAGCAGCAAACCGAAAGAAAATGGACCGTAACTGAACATAACATAGTGCTATTTCAACAAAAGGAATGCCTACCTAGTCTTCCGCTCGGAACCTCACATTTTCTCCTAGGGAATGCTAATTTCCACAAGATACAATAGTTGTTTCTCTCTGAACCGAAAGAAGATGCTCAGTTTTAAACAAAAAAATTATTCTAATCCAACAAAAAGAATGCCTAACTTGTAGCTCGGAACCTCACATCTTCCCCATGCGAGCGCTAATTTTCTTAAATAAATTAATTGGATAACTCAGTGGAAACTTCTGCACTATGAACAAGAGCTCAATTGTATGGAAATAAATAAAAACCGAACATACAGGATGAACCACTCAGTGACTGATAAAACAGGTAACTTACTCAGCAAAGTTGACAATGGAATAGTTGGCGCTTTTCAGGTTACCCTGCTGCTATCAGAACCCCGGTATCAGGTGCATTAATTGTGCATGAACAACTTAAATAGCCACACCATTGCAGTTGTTCCCGACTCGGATATGACTAACCCGCAAAATAAAAACGGCCACGAAGAATCTACCCTCAATGGAAGCAGATTGTTTTAATGAAAAATAAAGACAGTTCACAGGAACGTACTTCCTAGGGGCAGAAGAGATCAAACCACATCACCAGTATTCGGCATAAGCTTACCTTCGATAGCTTTGAAAAAATGTACATTTCTCAGGAATGTTCTTCCTAGGGACCGAAGAGACCAAACCCCAACAACTGACTTACGCATAAGCTTACCTCCGATAGCCCGTACACAATGTGGTTAACTTTCTTCTCATAGTCGTTTGATAAGCGCCGTTTCTTGTGCTGCGGCAGTCGAGAGCCCACCCTGCGGCGCAACTCGTTGAAGTCCTCGTGAACTATGCGCTCGCACTCCATCATCTGACAAACAACGACCAACTCATAAAAAGAGCACCAACTCTCAAAAACAAGAAATTCCTTCATATATTCTTGCATTTTACAAACAAAATATGTTTAAGTACATTACTGCTTATAGTCCATGAAAAAGAGCAGAAAAGTGTCCATATCGTGGGCTGGGAGCTAGACATGCAATTTTATATTTCAACACGTTGACTGCGGCGGGTAATACTGAAGTTCAATATTCAACTCAAATTTTAAGTAAATTGACATAAGCAATGTTGAAAATAACAAACATTAACTGAATCATGCTTTCATTTGATTATGATTAAGCATTTGATTATGCAGTAAAAATTGAGTTAGACTGCTGGTCGGTCAGAAGCATTATGAAAATTCCCTTCGTGGCCACCAGTGGCTCACGTCACAGTCAAAGTGTTAAAGCCCGCAACCGAACGCTTCAGATACAAGGACGTAAATGAAGTCATCCTTTAGATTTCATGTTCCGTATTCTGGTATGACAAATATTAAAAGGACTAAAATGCACTCAAGTCCACACATTTCCTTTATGAATAGACTTTCTCAAGCATCCTGGATTTCTTCCTAAAAAATTTCATGTTTAAAGTCTTACTATTTAAAGCAAGGCAAGTGGAAAAATTACATACACAACACATGGGTTATATCTTAAACGTTCAAAGCAACTTATTGTGTGGTGAAAATCTATTGATTAATCTCTACATCTGCGGTACCTGAAGTTCGTCGTCGTACTTTTAGTGTAGCGCCTTTTTTTGGAACAAGCTCGTTTCCACACAGACAAAGAAAATTTGTACTCGAGACAGCGAAGAATAAACTCTGACAAATGCAATAACTATGTTATACACTTAGTCACCTTATCAAGTTCGATCAACTTTTTCTTCGCTTGTTCCTTATGGTGCAAGCAACAACGCAACACATGAACCAACGTCAGAAACTCCAAATCCTCTTGAATCTTTATTTTAATGTCAGAGTTGATAGCTATCGAGTCGCAAGCGCCAAAAATAATTTTGACACACTAAGTGTACACTGCTCATTTTGACACTAAGGGTAGCAATAGAACTGATGCACTACATCAGTTGCTCGACAAATGTTTAGTTATAAAAAACACACTATTAAAAAACTTTATAAATACAATATGAAAGTCCAACAAAATTCAAAAAAGTCACATCACCCTCCATTACACAACTATTAAAATATAGTAAAAATGAAAGATGATGCTGTTTTTACCAACTATCAAGAAAGGATCCGGTTTAACAGGAATGATTTGCTTACCTTTAACAATAGTAAACCAAGTAGCACGTTAAGAAAAAGAACTACAAATATTCCAGAACTATTTCGACCCGTGGGAGTAGCACTTGTTAGAAGATGAATTCGCAAAAAAACTTGAATGTGCATTAAAACAAAAGATATTGGCGCTTAATATTATACTGTCACTATAGCAATGTTAATGTTGTATTTTGGCAACTTCCTAATTCATGCAGTCTGGCTCTTAGGTCAATACAAATAACCAGGAACCAAATAATACAAAATTGATGGAAAAAGGCAAAAGGGTATAAGCATTGGCAGTCAGCTGATGCAATAGCCTGGTAACGCAAAATAACAATATCAGAACACCTAACATTCCCCAGACATTAAGAACTAAGCCGACAATTGATTACCGCGGTCAGTGCTGCTACATCGGTTATAAGTAGCTTAAGATTTTCTACGAGGGTGTCAAGAGCTTAGAGGGCGTAAGTAGGACAATTGTGAAACGTATTTTATAGGAATGGGCGAAGTTTGATTCCCTAACATTAATTATAGTTGATTCCACCCCGTAAGAAGGCACGGTTTTCTATTTTTGAATTGTTCTCTGAAGAAGCATCACTCCCAATTCAAGAACTGTGACCCAATAAACCAAACTCCCTACTAGTGATGTACCGATGTATCGGTCATTTTACTGGTATCGGTATCGGCAAAATCCGGCCGATACTTCCCATAAAACGTATTTTATCATAAAAATGAAAGTTATAAATCATTAAAGTAAAAGTATAATCAAATGAAGAGCCTATTCATAACTAGTAAATTAGTTAGCTAACTGTTGAATTACAGCGTCTAATCAGGCCCGCTAACTGAATTTATAACTTTGAATTCCCTATGAGTCACGTACGGTCAGTAAGTGAGAGCTATGTTCCATGAATAGTTAAACACAGTTGCGACATACAATTATTATACTTTTACAACTAAAACCTTTATAGTTTGACCCAATTTCCATTTCTCTAAGTATTTGACAGGCTAACAAAAATCATCCCAATTAATTCAAGTTGAAGGTGTATTTTAAAGTTTTTGTAAATTTAATAAAGAAGTAGCTGAAAATTCGATTTTAATTTAGATTGCAAATCGTCAAATATTACGAAGCTAATAATTTTATTTT